>CAIGRQ010295895.1:0-25091 GCA_903798375.1 Fraxinus sp. D2006-0159
CAAGAAAAGAATTGGATTGGATGAATTTCAAATGGGAATTCTTTTAATTAAAGAAAGTGTTCTTGAATTTTTGGATTGGAATGAATATAAATAGATTTTGGATAGGTAATTGGATAGTATCAACTTCCCAAATAAATCAAGTAAAAAAAAAATTTAACAGTAACAACGTGAACAGTACCCCATGAACATTATTACTATTATTTTTTTTTTGAATTTTTTGGATCAAAACTCAAAATTTACGATAGACGCGAAGAACAAAAACAAAAGACTTAAAAAAAACCTAAATCGGGAGCCCAACTCTAATACCAAATAACGCAAAACCAGGAACGTGATACGCACGGAAATCGCGGAATTCATTTGAAAACGCCGAGAAATCCCAAATTTAGGTTGTAGACAGTAGAATCTTGACCGCAAATTATTGAACCAAGCAATCAAACAAAAGTGAAGTTTGAATGACATCTTCATTTCAAAACCAACGAACCTCGATTTGCGAACGTTACAAAATGCGCCTTCAAGAACTATTAGAGAGAAATTCTCAATTTCATAATTATGTCAAAAGTGTCCTCCTTACAATGAAAGATTAATGCTAAAACCTTAAAATTATGGTAAAAATGTAATTATGAATCCAAAAAAATATGAAAACTTTCCAAAACTGAGAAATCTCAGTCAAAATAAAATTATTCGTGAAAAGGAAGTTTTTACTCAGTTTTTGAACTATCAATTCATGCAACATTATTGAACCCAAATAGCCTCGAACGCGCCCTTGACCACTTCTCAATGAAGATTGCACTCTCTATCACCCAGGGCCTATCCTAGATCATACCATGATCCTAGACTAAATTTCAGATGATCCCAATCCCCACCCTCTCTATTTTAGATAGTTTTCACTCATTGAAAGTTAATACTTCAATAAATAAGAATTCTCGTGTATTTTTTACTGCTTCAACACCTAATACTAAACTAGGTTAATTATCTTTTATTAAAGGTTTAGTTATTTCAAACAAGCGTTCAGGACTTAATCATAATATTTAGCCCATGTTTGGGCTCCATTAAAATTTAATGCATTTTTCTCTCTTCTTTTCAACTACATATTTTCCAGTAAAATAATATTACATAAAATCCAAAGTTTTACTTTTTTTAACCACATTTTCCTAAAAATCAATATTTCAAAATACATTTTTTCTCAAAATTTGATTTTAATGGAACCCAAAAAAGGGTTAGCGCGTTTTCTGTTTCATGCATTTACTTTTTTGATTATGTTGTGTGTACTTAGGGGTGTCAACGTGCTTAGTCGAGCCAACTCACTAGCCGAAACTCGAGGCTTGAGCTCGACTTGAGTAAAAATGATTCGATTTTTTTGCTCAAGCCAAGTCGAGCTTTTACTTGGTCAAAAAATCAAGACTCGATCGAGATTTTTTGGCTCGAGCCTTATCGAGCTTAGCCAGGATAGCTCACGACTTTTTTATTAACAGGCAACTAAGTAGCTACGTGTATACTTGTAGCAGGAAGCAATAACTGCCTACCTGCAAGGCAGCATATAGCTACTACTACAAGCTGCACTTAGCTTTTAGCGATCTTTTATAAGATAACTCCACAACATGGCTACTTTTTCCCTTTTTCATATTATGATTTGTACAATGCTCCTTATTAAACACTTATTCTTAAAAATCGATCTCTTACTCAAGATCTTCACCTAATCTCCATTTTATTGGTATTAGACAATATACACAACAATTTTATACATGGAATCCCTATCCATATCAATGTTCACAACTATCTCCAAATTATGGCCTTTCTTAGTTTTAGTAACTAAATTCCATATATTCAACATATGAACCAAAACACTCATTCATGATGCAAAAAAAAGTATCATGGTTAAGTTAAGATCAAGTTTTACCTACAAGCATCAATCAACTAAACATTAAATTTTTTCCACTATTCCATGTCTAACACATAATTCTACTATATACATCATTACCGATAAGGCCTTCTAACCCACACAAGCACACAAAAGTAATAAGACAAAACTTTTTTTAACACCATATAACACCCAATAAACCTGTAAAAGCAATAAAAATATGTATAATTAATGATAGTATCCCACCCCAAACTCAAAACGTACATCGTCTTCAATGTACAAAAATACACAAAAAAGGACAAAAGGAAAAACTGAAGACTTTCCTGATCAAGATGAAGATGGTGATTGAAATGGCATGAAAGTGCATGAGCTAGATGGTCCACTTGATCGCATTCATCCCCTCGTATAGTGTTTGTTTGAGTGTTCCCAAATGTCTTGCTCCTGTAATATGAATAAAATTCAAATATTAGCGACCAAATTACCTAAATAAATTAATATTAGGCTAACCTCATAACCAACAGGAAAATTAAGGAACAAAGAGGAAAACAGAACATGGGACTGGGACAAATTTACACCGTAGGTTGCAGCTGCAAGTTACTATTTACTTTATTTTTACATGTATGGATGATGATACTTGAATAAAAATAAAACATTATCCTATTATCTAGAAAGTGTAACAAATAAAATGGAAGAAAATTAAGTTTCCATCCAATAAGCGCTTGTTTATAGTCATTAGCTTGATTTTGTTATTCGGCTACTCAAAGCGAATTGAAAAGTTGATCTTTGACCTTACAATGACTGCACTTGCAGACATCTTCAGCTCATCCATGACCCTCCAATGCTGAAAGTCCCATATTGATTATTTATTTCCACAACCAGTGCACCAACGCCCTTTTTATAGTGATGAATTACATAGTCATCTCTTACTTCAGCTTCAATCTTCTTGCACTCATCTAGGTAGGATGTTTTCTTGAGTGGATCGTTCATGGTAAAGCTATGTTACTTGTCTTCCACCCTCAAAATCATCTCACACGTTTCAAAATCTAAGAAAGCATGACCAGTTGCCTAGTTTCCTGTAAATGTTCGAGGTCATCAAGTTCAAACTCACTCAGATTTTCGATAGAACAAGGTAGAATTAAACTATCTGGATGTTTTTGTATAGGTGGGAGCTTATGTTGAAGGATTGCACTACACTCTTCAAATAATGCAACTATTTCATGTTCAGAGAATTTTCTCTTCTTAATCAATATCTCTTTTAAAAACTTGGAGTAGTTTGGAATCTGTAGGGTCGTGTCAATAAACGGAATATTAATATACAAATAGCCTCTTCAGCTTGTTATTCCGTAACCTTTAGGAAATGGGATTTGAGGTGTGAGTGTATTGACAAGAACGGTTGCCTTAACTTGTATATTGGCTGAATGCTCTTGCCGATTCATCGCTGTTGATTCTTCGACTGCTCCACATGTTCATCGTTACGGTAAGTACCTGATTACTCTCAGTCTCTTTCCTTCTTGTGCTAATCACTAGCAGGCAAACTCCACTCTTTGTTATGATGGTCTGAACATATTCCTCTTTTGGTTGTACATAAGCTCGAATATGGACGGCAACTTGATTAATGGTGTCTCTATAACTACATAATCTACGACCTTAATTACTAGTATGTGTTCCCATGGGTTCTTTTCTGTATCGCTTGGCAAGGTACCCTATGATTTGTTGGACAAAGTAGCTATTATCTTGCCTACCTGATTCTTCAAATTTTGGATAGAGACCTATTGATCTGGATAACAATCATAGTCTTTGTAATTTACTTAACAAGTAGATCTTCCAAAAATGACATCTTCTCTTGTTGTTAATAAAATCCTGGTGGGTTATTCCGAGCTGGATTTTCCTAACCCTGATCACTAACCCATGAGAAGTTCGAATGATTTTTCCAACAGGATTATAAGTGTTGGAGTATAAGTTATTCTGCTGCCTCGGTGAATTCTATGCGTAGCTAACCTCTACAGACTGAACTATATGAGTAGAAGATGAAGAGCAACTTGCAGTGGTATAATCTGCTCAGTAACCTACAAAAACTGGTATAGCTGGTGTTGGTGTACCATGTTCACATACTGAGATAAGTTGTCCAATATCTTCGCTAACACTTCCATCTGTGCACTATTGCTATTGCTGCATCAATATTATGGACACATGCAAATTTCTTAGGAAAGTCTTTGTCAGTCGACCAATTAAATTGATTCTCCATAATCCTCATATAAATCATGGGCATCATCAATGTCCATCTTTATCACTGAACTACCCACTGAAGCATCGTCATATTACAGTACTCTAGCGTAGTCTATAATAAAAAATATATACCTGCGCTTACTTAGGAATGTTAAGATTAGGACATTTTCTTAACAAGTCCTTAAATCTCTTATGCCTCTGGATAGCTCTTGATGACCTTCTACTTAAAGGTGTGGACTTCATTTCCAATTTGACAGACTCAAGATGGTAGGAAGATTTCATGGTGAATTTCTATACCGTATCATTCCATGACATGATACTCCCAACAGGTAAGGAGTGTAGCCATTCTTTTGCGCCATTCTTCAACATGTGAAAAAATAAAAGCATTTGAAAAGCGTCTGCTAACAACTCCATGTATCTGATGACTTCACACAACATCATAAAAACTTGTATATACTCATGTGGGTTCTCTGTAGCTTTTTTAGAAAATGATGTCCTGATGATTTTGAAAAAGATTGATGACATTCTGTTGAAAGTGGAAGTTAACATATCCAAAATGAGGGTAGTTGATAGCATATTGCACAAGTACATGCACAAGATTCACGATAAGTATATTTTGTACTCTTATTTGAGTCGTTAAATAAGACCAATTATTATTAATTTTGAGACCTTATGATTATATATGTATTTCATTTGTTAGGTAAAACTCAATGCAAATAATGAAATTGGACAAAAGAAACAAAAATGGATGAAAAATGAAGAAATTCAAAGTTCGGTACTAAATTGTAAATATCCATAGCTGATTCGGACCACAAAATAATAATTGAATTTTGCTAGAAATCAATTGGAAGCGATTAAATGTCAAGAAGTAGTAAAATATAATCAAAAGATTTTCACAAATCAATTCCCAACAACACAAGTTATGTTCCTATTTTTAATCGGAAATTGAGACCTATTCTTCGGATAGCAAACATTCAAATTGGAAAAATACTACTTCTATAGTAATTGTACTCCTTCAAGTTAACTTTCCAACACGCATTGAATCACCTAAATCAAATATTGAGATAGAATGTTTTGACCAAAATATTGACGACTACATAGAGACATAATCATTCGTGAATAAAACTTTCTTTATTTGATTGAAACTCTTTTGAAACCCAATTTGAACGTAATTTTTGACCTAATTTCACCTTATATAACGAAGAAACGGGCAGCCATTAAAAGAACTCTCTCCATCCTCTAGATACATTACAATATCATAAAACTCATTAAGAACAAAAAGCAATTTCATACTTTTAAGAGAGACGATCAAACCCTAGCAAGAATTGAAGGTCAACTACATCAACAAATTGAAGATTTCTACTTAGGATTTGAAGATCAACATCTTTGACATTCTTTCATGATCACAGTGATTTTTTTAATTTTTTTTTAGTAATTTATATAAAGTTATGCTAGGCTAGATCTTTATTTGTATTGGATCTATTGTTTATTTATTTTAAATTCAATAGCAGTAGTTCAGTTATTTCTTGTGTTTCTTAATTAATTTTGCACCCCCATTGCATTATTTAATTGATTGGCCACCCATTAGATAACTAATTGATTGTTCTTGTATTGAGAGACTCACGATAAGTTTATAACATGGCAGAGTTAACATATGTGCAATAAATATTAGGAATAATCAATTATCGCATATTCAATCACCTAGATAATTTAAAATTTAATGCATGTTAACTATTTGAATTTGGACTGGGAATAGATTTGGGTCGTGGTTATGATATAGTAAATTTGTTTTGGAAAAGAAAATTAAATACTAGGCAAACTCTAAATCTAATACAAGCATCCATAATTTGATACAAATAAAACTTTTACATTTTAGATAATTTAGTATAAATAAAATCAAAATATTTTTTATATTACATAATTTGGATTTCATAAAAGCTAGTAAATTTAAATTGAAATTTATTTCTCATGGGACGATAACTCTTCTCATAAAATCTATTACTTGTAAATGATCATGTACACTTACAGGATTCGCACGATTAAGTTTTTGATGTCTTTTCGGGAAATAATGTATTTAATTTGAGTTTATCAGTTTATATAGGATTCGAAATTATTTTTACTTTTTTATTTTTGTTTTGTTAATTTTGATTGCCTACCTGATCTCTTTTATGTTTGGTGTTCTTTCGGGTACTATTCAGTAGTGCATGCATGATTCTTACAATTGCAAGAAAGTAAATTTTTTGCAATAAGAAATTCAACATGGACGAGAATGGTATGCTTGTAGAAAATATATTTTGTTATGGGTTGCATTATATTGGGTACTCTGCCTGTATACATGTACTGACCCCTTGAGGTTCAAAATTATGTGGTTTCAACAATATTTAATATTTCAAAAACAATCAATTGACAAATCTAATAAAAGTTACATGCCCGTGGGCTAGTATGTATCTACAGACATACTTGCGGGAGTTGGTACTTCAATGAACGAAGAGGTACTTGCAAAATCATAATTAACTTGTCAAGTTGGATAAAAGTAAAATGCTTGTGGAAGATGCCATATACTGGAGCAAATTTCAAAGGTGGGGATATAATCCACTTGAAAAAGTAAAAATGAAAGAATTACCATTGTTCGTGAATTTAGATTGTAAGCTGACTATTAGGTATTTAATGTAATTGGCAAATCTGTGAACAAAAAGAACTAAAGTTGATATGTTGTAAAAAGTCAAGGAGTAGTGTGCAATTGGTGAAAGTTGTGATATTTAGGACTAGGGTTCGAGAATGGAAAATAAGGAAAAACGGCGCGAAATTTCGCTAAACTGTCGTCATGGCTTAGCTTGAGCGTCAAAAGCAGAAACTTCATTGCCCGCCTATCGCATCACCTTCGCTCAAGCGATAACCTGTCACTCGATTGTCGCTTACTCTTCGCTATCCGGGAATTTTTTAATTCGTTTTTTAAAGGCTTTTTGTCCAGTCCATTCATTTCCTAACCTACATATAAATATCCAAATGCCACAGAACGATTTTTCTAAGGTTGATCATTGAGCAAACACTTCCTTCATATCTGTCAGAATTTCTCAAGATCAAGGGAAGGTAACTGGAGTTCCAGTCATTGAAGAGCGATGTGTTTTTTGTGAATCCATAGGAGAAAGACGATTTCACAAAGTTAGGAGTTGCTGTAGAGAGCGCAATCCAGGAGAGTTTTAGAAACTGCAGCTGAGAGTTGGTGCAGGAGCATAGAATCCAGGAGAGCTGTTGAAATTATAGTCAGGAGGTCAGATAGTATGCTTCGTCGTCTAGTTTGGCAGATTGTAAGTGATAAATCATTTATAGTAGATTGTTGACTGTCAAAGTGTATGGAGTTTTCACCCAATTGGATTTTTTCGTGATCAATTCTTGTGTTAATTTATTGCTTACATAATTGCGGTATGCCAACCTAGGAATAATTGAATTGCTTGATTAACCATCTAGAAAAATAATTAATAGTGATTTGTTGCTATTTAATTGTTTAGTATTTTAATTTCATATAATCACCTATTCACCCCTCATCTAGGTATTGTTAGGGTCGAACTACGTAATTTCAATTAGTATCAGAGCCTTATTTCGATTCATGACCCTTAATAAATTCTAGATGAGTCATTCGTTATCTGTGCCTCCATTTTTCGACGGAAGCGACTACGCTTATTGGAAAGTTCAAATGAGAGCCTTCCTAAAAGCATTGGAAGAAAGTATTTGGATTAGCACTCAAGCTGGGTGGACTCCACCTTTAACCAGTGTTGCTAGTATAGTTATACCCACTGATATATCACTTTGGACTAAAGAAGATTTAGTTGAGTGCAACTGGAACAGTAAGGGCATTCANACTGCAGATGTTAACCTCTAGGGTTGAAGAAATTAGAATGAAGGACGATGAATCGTTCAATGAATTCTATGCGAAGCTGAATGACATAGTTAATTCGAGTTTTAACCTAAGTGAGAAGATTCTCGAGTCCAAAATCGTTAAAAAAGTCCTTAGATCCCTACATAAAAGGTTTAAACCTAAAGGCACTACGATTGAAGAAAGTAAGGACTTTGATGCAGTAAAAATAGAATAACTCGTAGGATCCCTTCAAATCTATGAACTCATTATTTCTCAACCTCAAAAGGTCAAATCCATACCATGAATATTGTTAGAGAAGAAGAAAGTGAGTCTATTGACGCTAAGACTCTTAGGGACGACAAAATAGCTTATTTCGTTAAAAAATTTCAGAAGGTGATGAGGAATAGAAGAAAGCCCCAAGAATGAAAAACTGAAGTCCCTAATAAATTCTCGAAAAATAGATGTGAAAATAATAGCTCTAGGACTGTCAATAAGAAAACCAAATCTGATCGATGCCATGAGTGTTAGGGTTACGGTCACTACAGGAATGAATGTTAAAATTTAAAAAAAAAGTTCGAATAAAGAAAGATGTAAGGTATTAACAGTGACCTCGAATGAATCAAATTCAAGTGCTCAGAGTAATATATCTGGTGGTAAGGATGAACAAAACTTCATGGCCTTCACATCTATAGCTAGGATTGAATCTGATAAGGAGATTGATAAGGTTGAAAGTGATAAAACAGAGTGAAAAATCCAAGGAAGAATCTAATGATGAACCTGATATTCACGAATCTTATCATAAACTATTTTAGAAGAGTCTTAATATTAAAAAGGACAACAAAGTTATACTGAAAAAGGTAAATGATCTTGAAAGAGAGAAATAAAAACTCATAGGTAACCTTTAGTACTCTATCAAAAATTTGCGTGAATTGAATAATGAGAACTTGGAAGCCAAAACTAAATCCTTAACAAGTGATCTTGAAAAATGTAACACTCAACTCCAATCATTCATATGTGGTTCACAGAAACTTGATAATCAATTGGGGATGAACAAGCCTGTTGGAAATAGGCATGGTCTGAGTTTACATTCAAAATGGTAATACTATTGCTAGTACATCCAAGACCACGTTCGTCTCGGCAACTAACAAAGCTCGAAAAATTGTTTATCCTAAACCTAAGGTCAAAAATGTCTTAGGATCAAGACCTACTAGACAACGTAGGGTCAATCGTCCTACATATCGACAACAACCTATGAGCAGGTTTGAACCTAGGTTTATTCCTACATGTCACCATTGTGGCGTACTGGTATACAAGACCTATGTGTCGTAAACTTGTGATGAAAAGTAAAACTATTATGGGTTTGACTTTTATTAGTAAGGAAAATACTTATTTATTAGTGATGCTCGCACGTCCTTTCACACAAATTTAAGATTTGAAGTCATATTCACGAGAAAATAATAGCACTTAACATGCGTGAATCACTTATACACTTTACTCTATTTTGAACTTGATTAAGTACGTGTGAAAGTTTTTATTGATAATGCTCTACTTGTGAACACATTCATAGTTGAGTTCATCTGGTTGTCAATGGCTTAATTTGTTTTAATTTAAAAAAAATAAGGTGTCGTTTTTCTTTATTTTCAAAAACTCAGTGCTATTTTTGTCAAAAAGTTTTAGCCAGCTTATCTCTGAGCCACGCTCGAATGATAAAAACAGAAGCTGGCTTGCTCGAGCAACAACCCATATATTTGAATTTTAACGTTATTTTTCAAGGGTTTTACGCAAAATTCCTCATTTTTCCTTCCACTTTTCCCAAATTTCGCCCATCCACATCAAATTGGTGGTTTTCTCAAGTTCTCATCTCAAATCGATTTTTTTGGGTGAAAATTCATTGATTCTACTTAGTTCAATTGTACATTTCTAAAACCTTAGTTTTCTTTCATTTTTGCAATTATTTTGGAATTTTTCAATTTTTGCCCATTATTGCTTCACATTTTGGCATTTGTACCTCATATTTTATTCATTCTCATACAATGTCATCAATTATTGCAACGAAAATTTGATTTTTGGACCATTTTGGCGCGATTTTTTGGGTTGTTTGGTGTTCATCATTCCATTTACTCATCTTCATGTGGTTTATTGATACAGGATGGATTAGGATTGTTGGTAGTTTGTGGTTGAGGTGTAGTTGTTGAATTGAAAATTGGAGTTGTGTTGTTTTGGATTGTCGAGTTATAGGTTGGAAGTGTGAAGTTTGTTTTCCATTATGCACACAGGGCACACATGATCACTTGTGTCTTGGTTTGGATGTGTTTGGTGATGGCACCGTGACGTCACTACGGCAATAACGCTTCACGTCTAGGCATCACGACATCCTGTTGTGCATTCATTCTAGGATACGTTACATTTACCGTCTTTACCTCGGTTTGCGTACATTCATGTACCTCATGCATATCACGCTTTCTTCTCTATCATATCGAGGTCTTGATTGTATTGGTTCTACTCATTTCAGATGCCGTCTAAGAGAGCTTGTACTACCGCTTCGACTCCTAGTACCTCCACTTCTTACAGTAGATCTAGGTTCATCTCTACGATTGCCCAATGTACTGTTGGGTCGCAGTTTTCATTACGGCCCATTTTGTTTAAGCGTAAGGTCATAATGTCTGACCTATTCCCCGACCTCGATGCTATTTTCACTTGTCGGGTTTAGGAGCCTTTATGGTGGAGTTGACCCCTTCTCCTAGCCTCTAGTTCAGGAATTCTACGCTAACATTCATGATGTTAGTGGTTCAACTTTTAGGGTTTTTCTTCGGGGTAGAACGGTTAAAATTACTCCCGACGTCATATCGAGTCTTGTTCATATTCCTAGAGTCGTTCACCCGTTGTTCCTTATCTGTCTGTTGATACTCTTCCATCGGACTCTATTGTTCATTCCACGTTGTTCAACACACCGTTGGAGGGTGGTCCAGGTGCGATGCGCATTGGATCTCTACCCACTGATCTGTAGATTTTATTGCACATTGTGTGCACAAATCTGTGGCCAGTGTCGCATATCTCTTCTTTAGTCATGGAGAGGGCTCAATTTTTGTCTCTCTATTACACGACGACTCTATTGTTCTTCCCACTTTCATATGTCAGCAGATTTTACGTGCCTTTCATGTCACGGGGACTCAGGTAGGACTTCCTTATACCTGCTTTATTTATCGCCTTGTGATAACACTTGAAAAGTAAATGAAATATTTTTTGTAACACCTCAAGATGTGTGAAAATTTGGAGCGTTACACAAGGGGTAGTGTGCAATTAGTGAAAATTGTGATATTTTAGGTTTAGGGTTCGAGAATGGGAAAGAAGGAAAAAGGGCACGGAATTTCGCTAGACTGTCACCAAGGCTTGGCTCGAGCATCAGAAACAAAAACTTCATCGCCAGCCTATCGCCTCACTTTCGCTCGATCGACAACCTATCGCTTGACTGTCGCTCACCCTTCGCTCGAGCGACAGTGCTATCCGAAATTTTTTTAATCCATTTTTAGGCTCTTTGTTCGACCCATTCATTTCCTAACCTACATTTATATATTCAAACGCCACATAACGATTTTTCTAAGGTTGATCAGTGAGCAAATACTTAGCTTTTCATACTCCTTTCATCCTTTTGAGATTTCAACTTTCATTATTCATAGTGAATTGTTATTGGCGGTGAGAAAAACATCATATCCTAAATCCAAATACCAAACTGCTGCTTCCTTCACATCTGTCAGAGTCTCTTAAGATCAAAGAAAGGTGACTGGAGTTCCAGTCGTTGAAAAACGCGATGTTCTTCGTGAATCCACGGGAGATAGACGATTTCACAAAGCTAGGAGTTGCTGCAGAAGAGTGCAATCCAGGAAAGCTTTGGAAACTGTAGGTAAAAGTTGATACGGAGCACATAATTCAGGAGAGATGTTGAAATTGCAGTCAGAAGGTCAGATAGTACGTGTCGTCATCTAGTCTAGTAGACTGTAAGTTATAAATCGATTATAGTAGATTGTTGACTATCAAAGTGTATGGGGTTTTCACCCAATTGGGTTTCTCCGTGATCAATTCTTGTGTTAGTATATTACTTACAAATTGATATCAGGGAAGTACTTGTTCCTTTCTTTGTACTTAATTTTTATATATCGTTTGTTTGTTATATTTTTTGACATTGAGAGAAATATCTGTTATAATTTTGAGGGTGGAAAATATCAAGTTTTATTGTTTTGTGTGCTTGTTCGCATTAAAAAATCCCAAAAAATTGAAAATTTTAAAAAATATATTTATTTTTAGGTTTATGTGCTTGTGTAGTTTAGATAAATTAGTCTATTATGATTCATATATTTAGAACCATGTGTTAAATTATAAACTGGGTAAAAGTTGTATATTAGGGTTGATTTATGTTTGTTTATGTGAAACTTGATATTTTTGCGAATAAAATTTATGTTTTGCATCATAAAAAATTAATTTGATTCAAACATTTGAGTAGGTTAAAATACTAGTAGACCTTAGATGCTAATCCGAACAACCACTAAATTGTACATCAGTACATCCATATACCATTCTACAATAGTTTGGAGGTGGTTGAGTTGTTGTAGGGGGACATAAAGGTGAATGTGAATTTTTTGTGTGCTAAATTTTGTGTGGATTTTATAAAGCCAATAAGATAAAAATTAGGTCAAAATTTTAAGTTAGGAGTCGGTTTTTGAGAATAAGTGTCTAATACAGAGTATTGAACTAATCATTGCATGAAAAAAAACTGTCTTATTGTGAAACGTCTCTTTGTAGCCTTTATGATACAAGTGCTTAAACCTGTAAGGATATCTAAAACCGAGCGCGCTGTAGTCATATGACTTGAGAGTAATCGGCCAAAGCTTGCTACAATGGTCATTTAGAAAGCTTAATGGAGAGAAGTCAGCGCGTGCGCGCGCGTGCACACACACACACACACATGTGTGTGTGTGTGTGTGTGTGTGTGTGTGTGTGTGTTGCATGTCTTGATTAAGTTTCAAACACTTATTTTAAGGAATTAGACATTTGACAATGGGTTATAGTCTAGTTGATTTTTGGAGGTTGAAGCAGTAAAAAATAAGGAGAATCTTCGCTTGTAGATATGTTGAGTTGCAATTAGTAAAATTTAACTAAACTAGAGAGGATGAGAATTAATATATGAATTTAATCTTAGATCATACATTGGGAAAATAATTAAAAGAATAAGTTTGAGGTGTATATATCACGAGAGAAAAAAATGAAATAATTGACTAGTAAGTGTCGGAACTTGAATCGCTTTATTAATTTATGATACTTGATATGAATTTTCACACACACGTTTGTTTTGTATTCGATAAGTAAAAACTAATTTTAGTTATGTAATTTTGAAGCGGTTTTTAGTTTTAATACATAAATCTCAATCTTGAGACCAAAGGCAAATTATCACATCATTTGTGTTTAAATTTTTTTTATTTAAGTCAGTCTATTTTCTATGAGGACAAACAATTGTTTAAGTTGGGAGTGCTTGATAAGTGTATTTGTACACTTATTTGAGTCATTAAATGGGACTAATTGTTACAATTTTGATAACTTATGACTTAGTTATGTATGTATTTCGTTTGCTAGGTAAAACTCAATGCAATTGATGAAATTGGACAAAAAGGAATGAAAAATGTGCGAAAAGGAAGAAATTCAAAGTTAGGGACCAAATTGTAAATATTCAATAGTTGATTCGAACCACAAAATGATAATTGAAGTTTGTTAATTAAATGTAGTTAGAGGTCAAAAAGAAGTTAAATATAATCAAAGAATTTTCATAAATCAATTTCCAACAACACAATTTATGTTTCACATTTTCAGTGAGAGATTGAGACCCATTTTTCGAATAGCAAACGTTCGAGAATTGTAGCCCTTCGAGTTAGCTATTTAAAGCACTTTGAATCACGTTAATCGGATATAAAGAGAAAGTTATGACCAGGATACTGACGATTGTGTAGAGACATAATCATGCTCTCGCAGAAGCACGTTTCCTTATTTAAGATTATTAATAATGTTTACCAAGTTGACATTCAATAGTTGGAATCAAACTAGTATAGCAAATCAAGATTTTGACTTTATTTTCTTACCTAAGTATTTTTAGGACGGTTCAATTCAGTATATCAAACATATTTAGCATATGCTTGGCCTCTATTTGCCAAAAACTCATTTATCCAAAAATCATTTTCAACTCGACATTCTCACATAAAATAATTTTATGCATCGCCCTAAACTTTTTCTTATTTTTTTGACTACACATTCCCCAAAAAATTAATATTTCAAAATATATTTTCTCCCAAAAATGGGGCTCAAGGGGTTAAAGTGTTAACATGTAGAACTTTGGAATATGTAAATGTGACATTAGAATACAGCGCTTTATGTAGAATTATGGTAACCTAGAGATAGACTAATAAGGAGCATCAATTCTATCTTTTTTTTCTATTATTCTTTATATTTCGTTCTTTTCTCTTCGTTTCATCACACGAGATAGAGAACTCATATCCATAGCAAATTGGACTGGAATAGTTAATTGAAAATTAATTTATTTCCTTTTAAGAATGGAAAGTCAAGAATACAGCGTAGTACTGCAAGCATCTCAAAATGTGCATTACTTATAATATATTTTTTCTTTAATTTTTCAAATGGCTGAACAATACAAATGGAACCATCTATGCAAACTTTCGAGATTTCGTACGTGTTGCCCAAGGGCTTCTTTAATTCTTCAAATGTCTAATGGATCCACCGCTGCAATCCTTTGTCCAAGGGAAATAATATAATGTAGGTATCTTTTTTATCGGCTAATAATAGATCTAAGTTTTTTTTTCGTTGAAGAGAAACTACACATACTAAAAAAAGTCTATGTGGAATATGTCTATTTCTCTATCTTGTATGTGGCACACTACTAAGAGGATTGTTTGTGCGAAACCCACACGCGTACATAATCGTTGACAAGTAATATATTTAATGAGTTGAAATTATTGTCTCATGGAGGATAAATTCAATTTAAGGTTACTAGTTATGTATGAAATCCAAATCATGTAATACGAAAGAGATTTTGATTTTATTTATGCTATATTAATCTTAGAAAACTGTAAAAAAAAATTGAGTTTTATCAAATTAGGATGATTGTATTGGATTTAGAGTTTTCTTATTGTTATATATTTCAATTTTCAATTATGTAATCTAATTCCGTTCATACGTTCTTAACAATTGATAAAGTTATGATATATAATTTTCTTCTTCAAGATAAATTAAATATACCATAATCACAACTTGAATTTATTCCTATACTGAATCTAAATTATTAGAATGCATTAAATTTTAGATTATCTATATAATTGCACATGTGATAAATGTTATTCCTAACATCTATTGAATACATGTTAATTTTGTCACATTCTAAACTAATTGTATGTTTCCCAACACTACAATAATCAACTAATTATTCAATTAGTAGTCAATCAATTAAATAATGTAATGGGTATGAAAACTAATCAAGAAACGCAAGAAATAAGCTAAATTACTAGTCTTGAATTTTAAACGAATAAACAATAGGATTAATCTCATCCATTACAAAAGAGAATCTAAACTAGTGTGCTTTTAAATAAATTACAAGAAAATAATGGAAAAATATCACCCCAAATTATGAAATAATCCAAGAAATCTTAATCTTCAATTCCAAGGTTGAATTCTTCAAAATCTTGATACAATTGACTTCAATTCCTTGCTAGAGTTTGATCTTCTCTCTAAAAAGAAGTGAATTTGCCCTTGTTCTCGATGAATTTTATGATATTATTATTATCAAGAGAATGAAGAGAGATTCTCGAATGGCTGTCCATGTCTTGTATTTATAAGGGTTGAATTTAAATAAAGAAATCGTCCAAAAGTTGTTACCAATAAGAGTTTGAATTAAAAAAAGAAATTGGATCGTCAACAGAGAATTTGAATAGAGCGCGTATGTAGGTATAGCTACCGCTTGGGCATGTTGAATTTCTCTCGGGTCAAGAAAAGGTGGTCCATACGCACGCGCCTGAATTGCCCATGTGCACGTGCCTATTCGCATCGCTTTGTCCCAAACAGTTTTCGATATTTTGGTCGTAACTTTCTCTTCCAATATGCAATTAAGGTTATTCATAATGCATTAGAAAGATAACTCAAAGGGATACTATTAGTTTAGAAGTAGAACTTTTCCAATTCAAATGTTTACTACCCGAAAAATGAGTCACAATCTGAGGCTGAAGATTAGAAGCATATCTTTTTGGACTAGAACTTGATTTGTGAAAATATTTTAACTATATTTAACCCATTTGACCTTCAATTGCATACAATTGATCATATGTGATATTCAATCATCATTTTATGGTCTAAATAAACTATTAGATGTTTACACTTTGGTCCCAAACTTCTAATTTCTTTCGTTTCGCCCATTTTTCGTTCCTTTCTTCCAATTTCATGAATTTGCAGGGAGGTTTACCTTATAAACAAAATTAGCATCCAATTAAACCATAAATCATCAAAATTTATTACAATTAATTTCATTTAACAGCTTAGATAAGTGTATATACCACCAATTTTGAACAATTCTTTGTCCTCGAACAAAATGAACTTTGACTTATTTTTTTAAAGCAAAAATGGTTAGATAATCTGTATTTGCTCCCATAATTGGAATTTATATATCAAAACTATAAACTGCTTCAAAATCACATTGCTAAAATTAATTTCTACTTATTCAATGCAAAACTGAAGTGTGTGTGTGTGTGTGTGTGTGTGTGTGAAAATTTATGTTAAAAATCAATAATTCATATAGTGTATCAAGTCCCGACCCTCAGTGCTCAAATATTTCCTTTTTTCTCTCGTAAAATTTGTACCCCCAACTCATTCTTTTTAACTATTTTCCCAAGGTGTGATCTAAAGTTGAATTTTATGTACTAATCCTTATCCCCTCTAGCTTGATTAGATTTTACTAACCGTTCAACACATCAACAAATGAGAATTCTCCTTTTTTTTATTGTTTCAACTTCCAAAAATCAACTGAGTTAATAACCCCTTGTCAAATGTCTAATTATCTAAAACAAGCGGTTGGGGCTTAATCAAGACATTTAGTGCATTTTCTATTTCATGCACCTACTTTATATTTAAAATTTCATCTTAGGTGGGGACTTCTCCACATTAAGTTTTCTAAATAATCTTTGTAGCGAGCTTTTGACCAATGATTCCTAAGTTAGATAACTATAAGGTACCATATTTTAGACACCCTTACAAGCGTAATCACTCGAGTCATAAAGGCTACAAAGAGAAGTTTTACAAACCGAAAGTTTTTCTTCATGCAATGACTAGTGCAATGCCTCTTATCAAAAACTCATTATCAAAAACCGACCTCTAACTTAAAAATTTCGCTGAATTTTCATCTTATTGGTTTTAGACAATCCACACAAAATTTAACACACAGAAATCAACATTCATCTTTATATCTCCCTACAACAATTCAACCACCCCAAACTATCCTAAATTTTATTTAAAGATGTATAATTTAGTGGGTATTTGGATTTAACATCTAAAGTCCACTAATTTTTTCTTCGACATATTCAAATTTTGAATCAAGTTAATCTTTCATAATGTAAAACATAAATCTTGTGAGCAAAATATATCAAGTTTTACATGAATAAGCATAAATCAACCATAACATGTAACTTTTTCACAATCTATAGCTCAACACATGGTTCCAAATATATACATCATAGTAGGCGAGATTATCTAACCCACACAAGCACACAAAAATAATAAAATGCTAAAATAAATAATTTTTGGATTTTTTTTTTCCGATTTTTTTGACACGTGAACGAGCACACAAAATAGTAAATATAGATAAAAACTCGATATTTTTCCAACCCGCAAACTTATAACAGACATTGTCTTCAATATATAAAAATATAATAAGCAATATATAAAAATTAAGAGTAAAGAAGTGAACTAAGTACTCTATTGGTATCAATTTGAAGGGATTGACATAAAATTGTTGGATCAATTTCTATGTATTTTATCTTGTCCAAGATGTTCACATGTCATGTTCATTTAAAATAAAAATAAATGAATTATAACATGGAACAATTTATAATAAGCTCAAACACATCCTCAGGGAATAGAGGGATAAAGATACACTACACTAATTAAAAACAATAAAACTTACTCATCCTATATTCTAGAAATCAAAATAAGTAAAACGGAAGAAAGTTGGATTGCCTTCCAAAAATCGCTTGTTTATAGTCATTAGCTTGACTTTGATGTTTTGGATATTCGCGGTGACTTGAAAAGCCTTGCATCGGCTGCACGGCAATTGTCTCACCTAATGATTCCACCTTCTTCTTCTTGTTCTTGTGACTTCCCCAATGATCTATCCTTTTACACTCTTTAATGTCAGGTGGTTGCTTAAGGGGAGCATTGATGGTGAAGCTTTGTTATTTTTCTTCCACTCTCAAATTAATTCACCATTTCAAAATCTATTAATACTCGTGCAATTGCTAAGATGTTCTACCTAAAATTAATGGCATGTGTTGAGCATCTATATATAGGATAATAAAATCAGTTGGAAGAAGTGATCTCCAACTTTGATGAGCATATTTTCTACTACTCCATAAGGATGCTTGAGTGTCTTGTCAATTAGTTGTAGGATTATTGATGTTGCTTTTGGATTATTTAATTCTAATTTCCTGTTGATAGACAGTGGCATTAGATTAATACTTGCTCCTCAATCAATTAAACATTTAAATCATGTGAATTTCCTATAAAACAAGGTACCATGAAACTAATTGAATATTTTAGTTTAGGAGGGAGCTTATGTTGTATGATTGCACTGCACTCTTTTGTCAATGTGTGTGTTTATAGATAGGGATAGTTGCCTTAACCTGTAGACCATCTGCTTCTTGATTAACTTTTGATGATTCATCAAATTGACCCACTTGTTCTTTACCAATGGTAGGTACCTGATTCTCCTCGATCCCTTTCTTCTTCAACGTGATTTCTAGGAACTGAACTCCACTTCTTACTAGATAGTGTGGACCTATTTCTCTTTAGGCTATCCTTGCAGCCTTTAAGGGAATGAAATGGGTAGAACATAAGCTCAAACAAGGATAGCAAGCTTGATTCAAAGTGTCTCTATAATTGCATAATTCACAGCTTCAACTGGTAATACTTGTTGGGTTCTTTTCCGTATCGTTGGCAGCCTACCTTGTGTTCTATTAGCTAATACAGCTACTAACGATCCTACTCAAGTTTTCAAAATTTTAATTGTAGCATGTTGGTTTTGAAGAATAGACTGCTACTTTTGAAAATGAGTCTCACTTTTGGTAATGAACTGAACCCTAATTCTTTTAACGATGACTTATTCTCTTGTTGTTTCCTATTGGGTTGCCCTTAATTGACATCATTAACCCTGATTATTAGCCCATAAAAAGTTAGGATGATTACTCCAACCTAGATTATAGGTATTGGACTTAGGATTGTTCTCATACTTCTATGAGTTCTGTGCATAATTGACCTCCTGAGTCTGATACACATTTATGGATGCTAATGGAAAGCTTACAGTTGTATGATCTATCCTGCAGTCTTGTAGACTAGTGTTGGTTCGTGTACCATGCTCACATTTTGAGTGAGGTTGTCCAATTTCTTTGTTAGTACTTTCCACTAGACCGCCAATGATGTAACTGCATCAATGTTGTGAATACATGCTCTTTCTGTGGCAATTCCCTATCTCTTTGCTACATAGTCTGATTTTCTTCTATTTTCTCAAAAAGATCTAAGGCGTTGTCTAAGGGAATATCTGTGATTGATCATCCTACTAAAGCATCGATTATGTTTCGGTATTTAGATTGCAAGCCTGAATAGAAGATATAGACCTTGGTAATTATAGGAATGTCTAGATTTGGGCACTTTCTGAAGTAGTCCTTAAACCTGTTCCATGCTTCTGAATAACTGTTGAGGTCCTTCTATTTGAAAGTATGTAGTTCATTTCTGATTTGATAGATTCAAGAAGGCGAGAAGAACTTTAAAGTAAATTTCTATACCATGTTATTCCACGAAACAATGCTTCCTGGATGTAGTGAGTTTAGCCATTTTTGTGCACCTTCCTTTAAAGTATGAGGGAATAGGTGCAGTCAAAAAGTGTCAATTAACATGCCTGCATGACTGATCACCTCACAAAGCATCAAGAAGGCCTATGTGTGTTCATGAGGATTTTCAGTTGGTCTTCAAAAGAAACTGATGTCCTGATGATTTTGAAATAAGTTGATGACATCTGGTCGAATGTGGAAGTTAGCTCGCCCAAAAGATAGATAAATAATAATTGTTTGCAAAGGAGCTAGGATGGGACTTACATAGTCCCTTACTAAAACTTCGCAATCGTGGGCAACTACTCTTGGCGCAACTGACCGTGTTGGCGGATATAGTGATAAATGAATTTGGTTTTTATATTGATCTTGATTTTTTACCATTTCTCTCGCTTCTCTATGTTCTCTTTTTCTTTGTCTAAAGGTTCTTTCAATCTTGAGATCCAATGTTAGGTGCTCAATTTCTTCATAATATGCATACATGGCCAAAATCAAACGAGAGAGATTTGACGTGTAAATAGCACTCTTAAACAAAATAAAAGAAAAAATTTGAAGACTATATAAACTAAAAAACACAAATTAAACACTTTATTTGTAATGACCCAAATTGTACCTTTGGAATCATTATATATGTACCATAAAAGTACTTTCATAAACAAAAGAAAAAAAGGGATAATGTTTTCTTAACATATGAGGATTTAAAATTAGTTTTAAGATAAATACAATAAATATTATTAAAATCCTTAACTACATAAGTTGTTCTTCATTTTTTACCCACGCAAGCAAAATCTACCTCCGATCGCCTTGAACCCACATTTTAGTTACCTACAAAATTTTTAACATATACATATGTGACATAAATCTCAGTAAATGAGTAAAGACAAATTTAATCTCATATTTAAATACTGAAAATCGTAACATACATATGGAGACACGAGAATTAAAATCTGAATTTCATGGCTATAATTTCAGTGTGTAGCGCTACTAAACTCTGATACTTTAAACTTACACATAGAAGACCTTTATCATAATCATAACTAGATTTTCGTATCATCATATTCATAACATAAGTTTTCCTAATTTGAATAGTAAAAAAATAATTCGTACTACTACACTTAGAGTTGTATGGAAGAAGATTAAAGTAAATTGAGAAAATCGTCTTGTTAGACTTTCACTCCAAAATTCCTTGGACACTGCGTGTGCTAAGTGTATGTAGGAGATGAGTTAAAAGAAAGAAAGATATAAAGTACAAGATTGGTTGCGCGTGAGTGTAAGTGATATGAAGGGGTATAAATAGAGGTCTCTAAAGTTTAACCCTATTACCTATTTTTGGTACAAACATTCATTCCCTTGTTAATGTCACACGTTTTTCCATAGAGAGTGTAATAAATCACTCAACTAATTATCCAATTTAACTATATTAATAAATATATAGTTGCTCCTAATAATGTATTTCCATATAATTAAACATTTGATTTAAATTATGTCAAAATAAATGTTCTAACACACCATATAAAAATATTAGATTGCTAACTACATAATGCTTCTAATTTTAATAAATGAAAGTTTCCCTAATTATAATTGACATATGCAATATTTAAATCAATCATGAAATCATATTACTAACATTTAGCTAAGGAAAAATCTGCACATGTGTAAACAAAATTGCTTTATGATCCTAAATTCAATTCTAACGGTTACCCAAGTTGTTTTCGAATGTTATAATCTTCTCACCTAAAAAACTTTCGTCCTAAAAAATTAACTCAACTGTCATCTGCAAAAAGTTGTGGATACTTAGATCGCATTTCCTCGTCGCGTTCCCAAATAGCCTCTTATCCAGAATGATGTTGTCATAACACTTTAACTAGCCATGAGAGGGTAAATGGGTATAGGCTCACCCAAAGCGGATAATACGTAAGTTAACGACTTAAGTATAGAGACCCGAGTCGTTACAAAAAAATGCACGCTTTTTTTTTCCTAATTAGACTATTATTTGATCAAGAAATTCTGTAAGGTCGACTACTCTCATAGGTTGATGCGTTCCCTAATGTACTCAATAGTTTAAAGTCATATTATCATAAAATTGTCGTTTTCATAATTAGAAATTTTTCAAAATTTAAACTTTCATAAATCTACACTTTAAAAAATTTGGAAGTTATATAAATAAGTACATTTTCATAATTAAACAAAATTATAATTTGTTTGAACATAATTTCATACACATGTATTCACATAATGAATTTCATCTCATATTTAAATACGAAAAATCATAGCATACATATGGAGAGATGAGAATTAAAATTCGAATTTCGTAGCTATAATTCCCCGTGCCTAGGTTCTTTGAACTTACACATATAGGACCCTTATCATAATAATAACTTAGATTTTCATATCATCATATTCATAAAATAATTTCTGTAATTTAAATAATGAAATAAAAATTCGTACTACTATACTTACAGTTGCATGGAAGAAGATTAAAGTAAATCAAGGAAATCGTCTTTTTAGACTTTCACTCCAAAGTTCCTTAAATATTGTAAGTGCTAAACTTTATAATGTGAAAGTTTATATAGAAGATGAGTTAAAAGAAATAATGATGCAAAGTACAAAATTAGTTGTGTGTGAGTGTAAGTGATATGAAAGGGTATAAATAGGGGTATCTAAGGTTTGACCATATATATTACCTATTTTTGGTATAAATATTCATTCCCTTATTATTGTCACACTCATTGAGTTGATGAACATGCTTAAGACTTTTAAACGCAATATCTAAGTTGTAGTGGGCAAATCTTAGTCATAGATTTATCTAGTGAAGTCTAAATGATACTTTAGGGAAGCAACCAAGATTGTTAAGACAATCAAAGTGACTAAGGACAATACTAAATCTAGTTACCCTTATTGATCATTTCAGAATGATAGGTCATTGAAAAAGAAACTGCAAGACTTATGTCTACTTCATTAGCTTCTTGGGTAGAAGCTACCAGATATAGATCTCATATTTGTATAAATACGCAGAAACTAAATAGAAATAGATTACTGTATAAGGGATAAGTTGATCTACACGTTGAAAATGAGCAAAGGTTGCTATATTGCCTGTAGGAGCATACTTCTTGTCATTGCTTTATGCTTAGTATTAGAATTAGAGAAATATTACTGTGTACCCACTATTATCAGAGTATTAAATAAATTTCATATCTGGACATGAATTATTTTAATGTTAAGAACAATTATTGTTTCTTTTTATCTTCATAAGATTTTAATGGTTATGGTAAATTACAAAATGACATTTATATTCTAAATACTGAGTATTCTATATTGATTATAGAAATTGAAAGATATAAAAATGATAATCTGAATAACACCTATATTTGACATTGCAGACTTGGTGCACATAAATGAAAATGCAATTCCAAAATTACATAGAGATGCATATTTTGGTAAAATGACTTTAAATCATTTGATAAATGCGAGTCATGCTTGTTAAGCACAATGATCAAATCCTCTTTTACTTGAAAATGTGAAAGATTTGTCTAATTAATGGGACTAATACATAGTGATATATGTGGACCCGTATCAATTAATGCTAGATGAAGTGTATCTTATCTCATCCCATTTACTGATGACTATTTCAAAAATGATCATGTATATTTGAAGAAATTTAAGCATAAAACTCTTGAAATGTTCAAGGGGTTCAAACTAGAAATAGAAAAACAAATATATAAATGTATTTTCATACTAAGACTTGATCGAGGTGAAAATTATCTAAAATGGAAAATTTTACATTATCGAAAAGAGAATGAGATTCTCTTACAGTGGATTTCTCCACATACACTGCAACATAATGGTATATCTGAAAGGATGAATAGTACACTATTAGATATAATACAATTAATAACAAGCCATGCAAACCTTCGAAAATCATTTTGAGGTCATGTACTAGTTGCCACGTGTTACGTACTAAATTGTGTCTCTTCTAAGTTGGTTGACAAAATTTCATATGAGTTATGGAAAGACAGAAGGTCCAACTTGTCTCATATGAAAGTTTGGGATTGTGACGTTTATGTGAAGTGCACTAAATCAGATGAGTTTGAGATTAAATTCAATAAATGCATATTTGTGGGATATCTAAAAGAGACAATTGGATATCAATAATATAATCCCATTGAGAAGAAGGTGTTTATCTCAAGCTATGTCATACTCCTAGAGAAAACGTTTGTTCTAGGAGAGGACGGTGTGAGCTAAATAAATCTTGAAGGAGTTCAAGGATCCACAAATATAGTTGATCAAGTAGATGAACTTGAGTCTGATCCCACACCTGCTGAGGGACATACTCTTGATCAGGAAGTGGAGACTCCAAGGACATGTCGGATCCATGTAAATCTTATAAGATTATTTGACCTTCTGGAAGTTACAAATCCATGATTACTAATCTTGCATTACTAATCGAAGATGATGAATCTACTAATTACACAAAAGTAAAGTCAAGTGTTGACTCAAAGAGATGGGAGGAGGCCATGAAATCCTAAATGAACTCAATGTATGAAAACAAGATTTGGACCTTGGTCGACCCTATTGATGGGATAAAACCTATAGGTTGTAAATGGCTTTACAAGAAAAAGGTCGACATAGATGGAAACATACATACATACAAAGCAAGGCTAGTAACAAAATGTTATAAACAAATACAAGGTGTTGACTTTGATGAAACTTTTTGTCACAATAACTACATGTCACGGTTATAAGATATGGCAAATGGATGTCAAAATTACATTTCTTAACAGGAACATGCAAAAGGAAGTTTACATGACACAACCCGAAAGTTTTAAATCCAAAGAAACCAACAAGGTATGCAAGCTTGATCAATCCATATATGGATTGAAACAAACCACTTGGAGCTTAAAATCTTTGATTTGATGAGAAAGTCAAAAATTTTGATTTTATCAAAAATAAAAACGAACTATGTGTTTACAAAAATATAGTGGGAGTATTATCACATTCCTAATATTATATGTAT
>CAIGRQ010295936.1:0-12195 GCA_903798375.1 Fraxinus sp. D2006-0159
TTTACTGCAGCCTATGGAATGCAGATGATTGGGCTACACAAGGTGGGAGAATCAAGACTGACTGGACAAAAGCTCCTTTTGTTGCCTCTTACAGGAATTTCAATGTCAATGGCAATATCTGTGCAACTGGGTCAAATGTTGGATCTTGTGCTTCCAAGTCCATCGATTCCTCTAATTCCGGGACATGGCAAACTCAAGAATTGGATGCAAATGGAAGAAATAGACTTCGTTGGGTACAACAGAAACACATGATTTATAACTATTGCGCTGATGCTACAAGGTTTCCTCAAGGCTTCTCTGCAGAATGCAAGCGTTCAAGATTCTAACCATATTGTGCACTGTTTCATATTTCACTTCTTTTATCATTAAAGTGTGTATAGAATTTATTTGATTCTTATATTCATTTATTCAAATGTAATGTTGTATTGACTATTGATTGTAATAACGAGAAACAAATTCGATGCACTTAATGCAGAGAGATTATCAATCTTACGCATTTTTTTCTTTGTTTCTCGCTACCTATAGTAATTACATGGATTACGTTTAGGAGTTGTTGACTCTTTCAGCAATCTAAGCAACACACAGGTTTGATAAGTCACCTAATTTACTCTACCAAATATAGCAATTGAGGAAATTCATATAAAGACAGTCGAAGATAGGCAATTCTCAGTCTTCAACTTGCACAGAAAACACACATTCTACCTATATTTTTCTTATCATACTTTATTTCTGGTTTGGGTGTCCAGACATAGTCAGGAACAGTCTCGGCACGCCGCATAAAGCTTGGTTGTGGGTAAAAGCGAAAGGTATATTCTAGGAGTTCCACAAGTCATAAAAACTCTTCAACCTACACCTATTGTCTTATGCAGATAAAGAAAAAAATAATAAGCAGTTCCACTTCCTGTTAATTATTTTTCTCGACATATTGGTTGGTACAATTTGATACATGCACTGCCGCAAAAGAACTCAACCCAACTCATTTTGTCACCACTAAACCTTCAATGCATTTAGGCCCATCTTGCCACCGCTATCTACTCTACTCCTGTCGAGGTTAATTGCCAATATTACTCTTTACATGTATATTCGTAGAAATCATAATCGACAAATCCGAGGATCCAGATTTTGTTATCGTATCGTAAAGGAAAAACAATTCAGAAAAGCCATTCTCACACCATTGGGATCAGAGTAAGAAAACTAACAGGAAAGCATCGACTAAGATGGGATTGGCAAGGAGATCCAACAGGGGTCGAGTCAACTCTTCGGCTGGGAGCCTAATTCAAGTCTAGCCAAGGTCTCAAAGGGCCGACACATGGAATCATGTCTGTGCCGTAGCTTTTGGGCGGTGTCGATCTCCTTAGAACTCATTGTTCATGGACATTTTATGCCTTTCGGAACAATATCAAGTAAGGAAATCTAGACATCAAGGATGGACTATCACCTCATTGTTTTCTCTTCATAACATTTTCTAATGTTTGTCCCAGCACATCAAAATACTCCATATATTACAAGAAAACATACACTCATTTATGTAACTTCTTGGAAATGCAAACAAAGATTTCACGAAAAAAAACGATTAATTTGGTGGGATGAAGAAGATTGAGGATTTCACATGTGAAAATGAGTCTCTTAAAACTCATATACTATGATTTGGAAATACTCGAGAAAATGAACGACTGGATAATGGAAAATAGGACAAAGGATACTAAATTAGTAAAAAAATAATAATAATAACTGCGCTTCTGTTTGTTCCACATTTTTTCGTCATTTTTAAAAAAAATTGTCCCGTAGAAGGGCCCCACCTGACCATTTTTTTTTTACTTTCACCTCTCACTTCCCTTGAATTGCACACTCCAACAGTACAATTTCTCATTCTCCTTCTTGAAGGAATGCCGTCCATACAAAGGAGGCGTCTATTATTACTCCTCCACTATACTGCCTATCTAGAGACTATGAATTATTAACTTCCTCAATTTTACTTACCATCTTCAAAATGTGATGGTACCGAACAGCTATTTTTACAATTTTGCCTGAGAATATCATCATTTCTTCCAGACATTATAGTATTGAATATTCGTGTGGTCTGATATTTGAACAAAGCATGTAAATTACCACTGGCTTGTGCCTTGTTGAATAGAAATTAAGCTTCAATAAAAGCTTCCATATTTGGGAAAAGCAAATATTGAGATCGATTAAAGAAAGTTTTGAAGATAATATTGAAGGGCCTAATGTATGTTATGTACACGACCAAACATATGCTCCCCCCTGTTTGGTCCTCATTTTTCAAAACTCGTTTTTTGTCAAAATCATTTTTAATCGCACAATTCATGCAACTCACAGCTTTTATCAACTTTTGAACTACACATCTCATCACTTTTTATAAAAAAAACTACTAAAATTCTTATTTTTAGCTAAACCAAACAATGCGTAATATCGTATAGAAGCGTAGTGAATCTTCCTCAATCAAATCCCTGAAGACACATTAGCAAACCGCACTTTAGGAGAATACTATAGTATCTCAAAAGCATAAAATATACTGTTCCTGGCGTTATCATTTGCATGATCTCATGGAGAAACCAGAAGTAAACATGGGTAGCCTTATTATAGTGAAAGTTTAGTTTGTGGCTTGTTAAGTTCATGACATGGATGGTCTAAACTCTAGTTTCCATTTGCCAACAGTGAGGTAATGTCCCATAATTAATTTTCGAAGGGCCACCAGATTATCCTTCTTCCAGTAGACCGTCACCAAATAGAACCCAAGTGAAGGTCCAGCATTTCGAAGCCATTTTTCAATTTTCACACAACTCTTAGATAAGGGTGGACAAAATCCAACCGAACCCACCAAAATCGAACCAACCCGATCTATTTGAGTCGGATCGGGTTATGGGTTAATTCATGAAAACCGAATAAACCTGCCTAACCCGACAAAAAAGAAAAGAAATAAAATGCTTTAAAGTAAAAAGAATTTAAAAAGTATGAGTGGATAGTGTAACTCTAATTATCTTGGTTCATTTTAAAGGAGGAACTTACTGTCCTTTCCACAATAAATGTAGAATAAGTTTTTCATGTTATTTTAAATGCACTTTATTCTTTGTAAACTTGGCTAATGAGGATAGAATAAGATAATATATAATTTTATTTTTTTATTTTTTTACTTGCTATTTCATCTTGTCTATCCAAATTTAGTATAATAGAAAATTGGATGACTTTAATTTTAGTTGACCAGTCGTCCCAAACCAACCAACCAACCCAACCCAACCCGATCGATACTTGATTGGGTTGGGTTGGGTTGGGTTTCAATCTTTACACGGGTTGGATTAGATTAAATTTTGACCAAATCGATCATGTTGAGTTGGGTTTGGGTTGAAGCAAAAATCGATCCAACCCAACTTATGCGTACCCCTACTCTTAGACCTTGGTCTAGAGATGACAGTTTGGCTCGTCGGCTCGGGCCGTCGTGGCTTGGCCTGGCCGGACCGAGCTTAAGCTCGTTGTCACCCCTACCTTGGTCCAGTCTTTTATATCTCACGAATTCTCCTAGTACTTTCATGATAAAAGTTGTATATGATATGTCACTATTTTTAATTTTTCTAGTTTAACTTGAGGTTTATGAAATTTCTAAATTTTATTCGTATTCAACTAAGAGGGCAATATAAAATAGAATCCACACGAAATTAGGTTAGTAAGATTATATAAATTAAAGATGAAGATATAGAACATGATAAAAAAACTAAACCCTTGATTATGTAGCTTCAGACAACATTTTAATGTAAATGAATGTTTTATTCAGACAACTGTTTTCAGGTGTTCTAGAGGCAAATTTTTATTTCTTTTTTTTTTTAAAGACATTTGATAAAAAATAAGAACCCACTTGGAGATGAGAAAAGTAACCAAAAGTGGAGGATGCCTGTTAATAAACAACTGTAAAGGTTGGTAATATAGCATGTAATATAATCATGCTTTATGATTACAAAGTTCCAAAATTCTCAACTGTAGAAAGACATAGCTCTGCTTGGTACGGATTGAAATCAAATTTTAATCTAAGTTAAAGTCAAACAATCAATATTAATCACATCTTTCATGGGTCCCACAACTTTTTAATCACACATTTCAAAAACTTCTATCACAATCTACTAAAAATCTAATTTCAATCCCCACCAAACACCCTAGTTCGTAATATTAGATAGAAATAGATGATCCATGAGCTTAATTTTTAAAGCGAAAATCACAAGAAGTTTAGATCGTTCTTAATAAATTTAGAGTCGAGAATCAATTATCTATTTACAAGAAAGTCGCTATTACTCTAAAATATTTTTAAATAATTATTTTGGAACTCTTCTAATTCAAAAACGTTTTCCATTCTGGTGCATTTATTAAAATCCCTTACTACAAGATAAGGCCAAGAGACCAATCACCAAAGGTTTTGACTATGTGGGAAGCCTGTGACAGGATGGTCTAAGGTTAACTGCATCCTCACATTGTTAGCTAAAAAAAAATAAAAATTAAGCCCATGTTTGGGCCAAATTTTTTATTTTTTTTATTTTTTTCATTTTCATTCTTCTACTCATTTTCAATCACGCATTCTTCAATAAAATAATATTTTCCATCAAATCAATAAATTTTCCTTCTTTTTCAACCATATATTCCCCATCACATCAGCCAAAATATGCATTATTTTGAAAATAATGTGCACCAAACGGGGGCTACAATTTCACATGATCATCGATGTTGCCAAGAATTTGAATTTTTTTATGTAATATTAGGTCGATTTGATAGGTTTTTGTAAAGTTAAAAGTTCCTTTTAAAACTAATAACTACTTTTAAACGTATTTGAATAATTTCCTGAATGTGTTTTGTCTGTTAGAATTTTTTTTTAGAGAAAGCTAGCTCAACTTAGCTTCTCAAAAAAGTTCTTCTACAAAAAGTAAAAGTCGTATAAATGAACCCTTAATTATTACAAAGAGGTGTTTGGTAATTATTAAAATTAAATTTTTAGTAGATTGTGATAAAAGTTTTTGAAATGTGTGGTTGAAAAGTTGTGGAACTTTTGAAAGATGTGGTTAATATTGATTGTTTGACTTTGACTTGAATTAAAATCAGATTTTAATCTGAAACAAACATGGGCAAAAACTCACGTGCGCCTTGTCAAATTGTACTCGGGGAGGCCTAAAAGGGGAAGGGCCACATACAAATATTTTGTTATTTCCCACATTCCAACTAAGACAAATAAATTAGCCAGTTGGACATTACCTGGTTCACATTTCATAAATATCTTTCATATTGAATATTTAATGCCTTGTCAATTAATTATTGTACTAAAATAACTAAATATAAGTCTCATAGTTGTTCATAACACGACTATCCTAGGTCACAATTTAGTCTGCATGTGAGAAGACGTATTGAAGACAAGATTTAAATTAATATACGTGACTCTGCGACTTTTAGATGGGATGATTAACAACACTAATGAAATTAAGTTGAATATTATGAGAGCGAAAAAGTGAGTTTAGTAATTGAAAGAATTGTGAGCGTATCATGAGAAAGCGAGAATAAGAGTACCAAAAGTGGCATACACTCATACTTCAAAGAGAACTTAACCAAAGCCACCAGTTTTGAAGGATCTCACAATTGCCAGCTAAGGCCTTTAGTATCAAAAACAACTTGAGAAATGCAACTTGAATCTCACTTTCCCAACAGCTTCTTTCTGCCTATATAAAGCATTTCAAACTCACATCAGCAAATCAGATATCACACTTCCTAGTTTTGTAGCAACATACCTGATAAGAAAATGTCACCATCTTCTCAAATGGTCGCGAATACATTTCTACTTTCTCTGGTCGTAGCTTATCTTATGACTGCTTCGGCCGGAAATTTCTACCAACATATAGACATCGCTTGGGGTGGTCAACGAGCTAAGATACTCGATGGAGGCCAACTGCTTACTCTGTCACTGGACAAATTCTCAGGCTCAGGTTTTCAGTCCAAGGATCAGTATTTATTCGGCAGGGTTGACATGCAACTCAAATTTGTACCTGGAAATTCGGCTGGCACTGTAACTACATACTATGTACGAAACTCGAAACTTTCTATCATTTATTATGCAACATACATGCAAACACACACTAAATGACTTTTCACTTGCTAAATTTGCATGTTTCGTGCAGTTATCTTCGCAAGGAACAGCACACGACGAAATTGATTTTGAGTTCTTGGGCAACTCATCTGGACAACCCTACACAGTCCATACAAATGTATACACACAGGGTAAAGGGAACAGAGAACAACAATTTCGTCTGTGGTTCGACCCAACAATTGCCTTCCATGAGTACTCCATTATCTGGAATCCTCGGCGCATTATGTACGTCAAACTCTTTGGTCTTTAATTCAATCAATGCTGAAAGTGACAACAATATACTATTTAATCCATGATTTTCTCACATGTACTTCATTTCCTTTTCCATATTTCAGCTTCATGGTGGATAACATTCCAATAAGAGTATTTGACAACAATGAAGCGGTTGGTGTCCCGTACCCAAAACGCCAACCTATGAGACTCTATTCTAGCCTTTGGAATGCCGATGACTGGGCAACACAAGGAGGGAGAGTTAAGACTGACTGGACAAAAGCACCTTTTACTGCTGCATATAGGAACTTCAATGCCAGTGCTTGCGTTTGGCCATCGACATCGTGTGTTCCTACCAAATCCTTGCCCAACAATGGATGGATGTATCAAGAGCTTGATGTTAATGATCTAAAGAAGCTAAAATGGGTGCAAAAGAACTACATGATCTACAATTACTGCACAGACTTGAGACGTTTTCCTCAAGGTGTCCCTCGTGAATGCAAGCAATAAAAGTTCCTCCAAGAAAGTATATGTATCTAATTAATCCAGTGAATATGTAAAATATGTTAGATTCGTTTGCCTAATTATAGCTCCTTAATTGAGTTTCAAAATTCCCTATGCAAAATGCACAAAAACGTACAATTTATCATCGACATCAGCCCCGCAGAAATTATCCCATATAACAAACACTTAAGACTCGAATTGAACTCATGAATTCTTCCACTAGCAGATTGTTCCTTCTCAAAGCTTACAACTCTATCAGGATGGAAAAAGCAAAAGCCCGAAATATTTGCCTCTGTTCAGTTTTGATTAAAATCAGATTTCTAGTAGATTTTAATAAAAGCAGATGAAATGTGTGGTCCAATAAAATGTGTGATTCAAAATGAGTTCAAGAAACAATAAGGGCCAAACCGAAGCTATATCTCATAAGTTCATTACCAATTCCCTAACACGATCATGATGAATGTTATAGCCAAGGTCACAGACTACCTAGTTCATCATAGGACCAGAGCCGGTCCTGGGCTGAGGCGAATGAGGCCCGCGCCTCGGGCCCAAAACTGGAGGGGGCCTCATTTTTGGCCCCCAGTTTTTTTTTTTTGTCATTTTGGTTTGGCCCAAAATTGGAGGCCTAAATTTGGACCTACACACACACACACACACGAATAGGTCACTGGTACCTTGAGGCCTTCTGCCTTCAGGCCCCTTCTTCACCTTCCATTTGAACTTCAAGTCCAACCGTGAACCGCCATGCTGATCTCTCCACTCTCCTTACTTCATTTCCCTCCCTTCCTTCCCTTCTTACATCATAGGCATCACTTTTTCACAAATCTTGCGGTCCATTTTTCAAAAGAACCCTAACCGCCCTTTACGGTTTTCTCAAAAACAAATTATAAACCTGCATCTGTTGATTATAGTGTTGGGTTAGGAGCCTTTTTGATCTATGAGCGAAGGGATTGGAATAAATCAATGGCTATAAACGTGATTTCTTGATTTACTCAAGGTATTAGCTTATTTCTTTGATTGTATTTCGAAAATGACAATATTTATTTACCCTATGTCAAAGTGAAGCATGTTCATGTTCTTACTGATTAACTGCAATTTCCTGTTCCAAATTCTAATTCAATACATGATGGTTTGTATTTCTCCTGAAACTTTGATGATTGAGTATGCCGATTGATTTCTTTTTGATTAATCATTGGTTAGATTCTTGAATCTTGACATTTAGGGATGTTTATGATTTCTAAATGTTTTATTTGAAATTATCTTTGTTTCTTTGGGTACAGAATTTGAGTTTCATTTTATGAACTTGATATATTTTCTTTAAAGTAGCTAATTTGATCCTATTGTGTTTACATAAAAAAAAAAAAAACTCATTTCTATAAACTAATGACATGTTAAGAAATAAAAAGAAGTCATAATCCTGTTGATGGTTGTTTCAATTACTATATAATTATCATAGTTTCTCTATTAAGTTTTGATATGGAAGCTATTTTCAATAAATTTTTCTGAAAAAAATGCAATGTTAAAGAAATTTTGAGAGAGTATTATGAACTAAATAATATATTGTCACTTCAAATGAAAGTAAGGAAAAATGACTTATAGAGTGAGAAAAATAAATTCTTTTTGGGTTATTCTTCATGTTTTGCAAGCTATGGAGTATCTTTGTGAGCTTATATACGTTTCACTTCAGGCCTCCGTGTTAAACGATTATTTGAATCTAGTCCTCCGTGTTCAATTTTGATTTCAGACTGGTGAGATGTGATAGTGGAATTCTCAAGGGTGCGATTCCATAATTTTTGCCGAAATTTTACTTCTCAAGTAAGTAATGACTTGCCCTAATTTGATATTGAAAATGTTTGAAACATTGTTGATTTCTATAATTGTGGTCTGGTCGGCTTATAAGAATGGTTATTGTAGCCTGTTGGATTTTGCATTTCTGCATTTACGTTGATTTTAGGGGGGCCCAATTTTAAAAGTTCGCCTCAGGCCCCAAAAATGACAGGACCAGTCCTGTGCGGGTTTCCCACATTTCCTGCCCTTTTTAATTTTTTTTTTTTTTTTACAAAAATTTCCTGTTAATTAATTTTTTTTTAATTTTTAATTTTTTTATTCTTCACGGGGCGGGTTCGGGGTGCTTCGGCGCAGGGCACCCCCTCCCCACCCCGCTCTACCAATCCGTCGAGGCAGGTTTTTTTTCACCCCATTCGAGGCTGGACGGGTTTTTTTGCCATCACTAGCCGCAATAATGAGATTATTTTAAATATTGTCACTTCAAATGAAAGTAACGAAAAATGACTTATAGGGTGAGAAAAATAAATTCTTTTTGGGTTATTCTTCATGTTTTGCAAGCTATGGAGTATCTTTGTGAGCTTATATACGTTTCACTTCAGGCCTCCATGTTAAACGATTATTTGAATTCAGTCCTCCGTGTTCAATTTTGATTTCAGACTGGTGAGATGTGATAGTGGAATTCTCAAGGGTGCGATTCCATAATTTTTGCCGAAATTTTACTTCTCAAGTAAGTGATGACTTGCCCTAATTTGATATTGAAAATGTTTGAACCATTGTTGATTTCTATAATTGTGGTCTGGTCGGCTTATATGAATGGTTATTGTAGCTTGTTGGATTTTGCATTTCTGCATTTACGTTGATTTTAGGGGGGCCCAATTTTAAAAGTTCGCTTCAGGCCCCGAAAATGACAGGACCGGTCCTGTGCGGGTTCGCCCCATTTTCTGTCCTGTTTAATTTTATTTTTTTTTTTTTTACAAAAATTTCCTGTTAATTAATTTTTTTTAATTTTTAATTTTTTTATTCTTCACGGGGCGGGTTCGGGGTACTTCGGGGCAGGGCACCCCCTCCCCACCCCGCGCTACCAACCCGTCGGGGCAGGTTTTTTTTCACCCCATTCGAGGCTGGACGGGTTTTTTTGCCATCATTAGCCGCAATAATGAGATTATTTTAATTAAATAATATTAAAAAATTCTTCAATATAAATGTAAAAATCATATACAATAAAAATATAACCCAAAACTTATATGTAAAGCATAATTAAACAATAGATACAAATTCCAAACTTAGGCAAAGGTTATGCAAAGTTTTTAAAACAATCATTTTAGAACTATTTTTGACCCCNTAGCCGCAATAATGAGATTATTTTAATTAAATAATATTAAAAAATTCTTCAATATAAATGTAAAAATCATATACAATAAAAATATAACCCAAAACTTATATGTAAAGCATAATTAAACAATAGATACAAATTCCAAACTTAGGCAAAGGTTATGCAAAGTTTTTAAAACAATCATTTTAGAACTATTTTTGACCCCAAAAAATGTGTGTTTTGAACTCTTAAAAAAATAAAGAATAGTAGTTAAATTGTCCAAATTTAAATTTTACAAAATAAATTGCCAAAATCTAACAATAAAAATATATATTATACATTGTTATTATAACCAACTCGATCGTTGATTGTACAAATTATTGGTTCAACAGTTCAACTATTAAGTCATTGCAATATTGAATTTTAGTTAAAAACAACAACAACAACAACAACAACAACAACAACAACAATAATAATAATAATAATTTTTAAAACAAGTAGTCTATTACTTTCTAAATTGTATATATAGTTTCTTGTCAAATTTATTGCTAAAATTCTTGGATTGCCATAGTGGTCAAGCCATTTCCGCATGTAGAGTACGGGTTCGAATCTTGACTATTGCAAATATGATATAAAATTTTGTTTTGAGCAATTTGGAAGTTAAAAAATTAAAAAAAGAGGGGAAGATTTTGGAATTGAACTTTGTGCCTCTTGCATGTTAAACTAGCACCATACAATGTAAGACACACGACCTATTGTTAAAAGATATTATATTTACAAATATTTAAAGTTATTCATCAAACTTTATAAACCATTTTTTTTCCGACGGAATCAGCACAGGCGGACCCAACACTTGACGAGTTCAACATTTGAATATGGAGGTTGAGCATGCAATTTGTCCCGTCTCAAGCCACCGAAAGCTTAAGGACAGCCTAGTGCCTACAATTCGACGTCATACTTATATTAGGAGTTTCTTTGAAAAAAAAACTTTAATGGTACAATTTATGAACCATTCGTGGAATATATTTTATTTTGTTAACTCGCTTTCTAACAATGTTATCATCAAGATTCATAACACGATTTTGGATGGAAAACTGAAGTGATGCTGATAGGGAAAGCAATTGAATTCATCGACAAAGGTAGAAAAAAATTGGATGGAAACCGTCAATTTTTTCAATAATAGTGGTTAACTCAATTTTGTTCATTTGCTTATAAACCCTAAAAGGTAAAAACTTCTCCATGAATCATTAGGTATATTCGTCGAGGTCTTATCTGTCTCAATCAAAAAAATATAATTAAGTAAGAAAAAACTAATGAGAAATCTTATAATTCCCTTGTTTGGTTTTCATTATTTTTAAAATGTATATTTCTCTCTTTTTATTTTCAATCACATTTTTAATAAAATAATATTACACGTAAATCCAAAAAAATTTCTTTAATTTTTAATCACATATTCTCCATCAAATCATTATTTCAAAATGTAGTTTTGAAAAAAAAAAAAAAAGTGCTCAAACAGCTCAATATAAAGCATATGGAGGGAGGATGTAAAATTAGGCCACTGTTTTGTGGAGATTAAAATCAGATTTTTATTAAATTTTGATAAAAGTTGATGAGATGTGTGGTTAAAAAGTTATGGATCCCACAAAATATACAGTTAAAATTAATTGTTGATTTTAACGTAAATTAAATCTGAATTTTATTTTTTTACCAAATAGGGGCTGAGTTTATTTAAAAGTTTTGATTTGACCCACACTGGCCATCATAATTTCTTGCAAAGAAATTATGAATAATGTTAAAAAGTCCACATGAGGACATTTAGAACCCTAAAAAGATGAGAAAGCATAACTCATAATGGAGCCCAATATCAAAACATGTTAATTATTAGTTCAAAGCTTGTTAATTATTAGTTCAAAGCTCACGGTTTCTTATTGTCGACGCAATCCTTCCATCATTTTTTTTTAAATAAAAAATAAAACAACATATTATTTTATGGGGTTAGTTTGGAACCTTACTTATTCATACGAAATTTGAGAGTGAGACATTCATCTATTGATCGGTCATAATAGACGAGTTGTGTTGACTTAGACGAGATGAGGGTTAGTTCAATCATTATAATTTTACAGAAGTCGAGACTGGCTTTGTAACTTGATGGATCGATCCGAATTGATGCCACTAACCTTAGTGCAATTTTAAGGGTAATTGGCGCAAAACGTCCCAACCTATGATGGTTGTTGTGGAAAACATCCTTACG
>CAIGRQ010295937.1:0-17067 GCA_903798375.1 Fraxinus sp. D2006-0159
GCTGCACCTCAAAGCCATTGCTGACAAAAAACAATATGGAGAATGGGGGAAATGGATCGAGGGTGTGATGAAACCGGGTCTTTTGGGCCAGGGGTAGAGTGGAATTGGAACCTAGGGTTTAGGGTTTTGAGGGATTGAAGAAGTTCACATTTCTTGTTTGGTCCCATTTTTTACAACTCACTTTTTTCCAAATTTATTGTTAATTATATATATTTTGATAAATGATTTTACTCGTGAGTTTGTAACTTTTCCTACTTTTTAAATCATACATTTTGCAAAATAATCACTTTTCACAAAATCTATACATATATATAAAATTCTACCAAACAAATTTTTTTGACAGCAACTTAAATTTAGCATCAATCATTCAATTGTAGCACTCCATTTGAGTGTAATAGATTTGATGACGTATAGTTAAAACTAACAAATTATTAACACCGTCATCTCGATCAACAAATCTTGATATGTTAGCTCCATCTCATATTTTGACAAGCGTGGAGTGAAAATTAAGAGAGATGTTACACGTACATTAGAGTGTGCCCGAGTTTACACCTCATCACATTGAGGGGAACCACACAAAAAAATATATCATTCACATTTCTCTCTCTTTTCCCCCTCTCTCATGAAAATTGAATTGTTCAATCACGTTATTCTTTATAAGTTGTCACATTATCGATATTCTATTATCATAATGATAAAAAAAACATTATTATAAATTATGATTTATTGTGCGTGACCTGATTTCAAAATGTTAAGCTCTTATTCATTTTTGGTTCAACTTGATCCTACTCAAGTAACTTCATACCGTGACAACCTAATTGAGATTTAACTTCTACTGCTAAATATAGTTTGGCCACAACATATTTTCCATCAAATCACTATTTAAAATGCATTCTCCACTCAATAATGTGCATAATTATAATGAATATACTCCAACTATAGTCGTTAGCAACACATTGTCACTGTACTTTTGTCCTTCCACTCGAACCGGATAAGCCATCTTGTAACGACTGGATTCGAATGGGCTAAAGTTCTATCATGTCATTATGCTAGATGTAAATAAACACACAAACTTCGTTCATTTTATCATAATAATGCTCCAGTAACCCATATAGAACTAAGAATTTTACATTTCAAAATGGCTTATCTAAAGCATCCATTGCTAAACTGGCAACTAAACTGAAAATCAACATCATACTCGGTTTCCCCAATGATGTATCAAACACGCTGGATTCTCACTAGTGCAGCATATGGTGCAATCACAACCAATAATATATCAGTTGTGATACATGAACACAATAAGTTTACATAGTGGTTTACATACACATAATGTGATGAAATACAATTGGATAAGAATTTCTTCAACCAAGTAAAATAAGAAAAAATAAATAAATTCTCCGCTCTCTTTTTGACACATCATCTCTCCGTAAACCATTATGTAACTCTTAATGTACAAGTAACATTATTCATAATATAGTAGCCAGTCATATAGATAAAGCAAAATACATAACGCACCCGTAGTTCAAAATATTATGAACGAAATACAACTGAAAATAACACTTTCTATTTATCAAGGCAAAGGGAATTCATCATCATTCATAAGTTCTGTTAGAATTATTTCCACAAGCATTGGACAAAAAAGTCCCTACAAAAAATATAATTTAAACTACAAACTGAAGAGGTCCCACTGCGTTTTGCTAAGCTTACAAAATTATTAAGTTAGTTTTATGTAACTTAAATGTTTCTAAACATGTTTGGGTATGTCCCATTTTTCTTGTATGTAAAAAAAAAATTAGTTATTTCAAAAGTAACTCTTTCCACGCCGAGTGAATAACTTATTTCTAACTTTGAAGGACACAAAAATGACTTAATTTAAAACGAACGTGCAAGAATTATTTAAGCTTAGCAAAGCATTCTCAAAGCCTTTCAATTCTACTTTTACAAAATCAACACAAACAACTAACTAGTATTATGAAATAAAACTGCAAAATCTAAGGATTTCCTATAAATAGATGTCCTGCAATGCTTCTTGCAAAACTAAAATCGAAATTTCATATACAGCCTATCCCAATTGAAAAACACAGTCGTTCTGATTCTGTAAGCAACTAAATCAATATAAACATCTAGTGCCTAAATTATACAGCAGGAACACACAAGCGAGAATTTCTATTCCCAGATTCAACCTCTATAATAATAAATAACCTAAAAACACATGCAATCGACACTTGATCCTCTATCCAACGCCACAGAGATCATTTTGACAGCACGCATGTCATCCAGGATTCATTATTCCCTGTCATGATCATTCCAGCTGTCAGCTTCATGATCCTTAGCAAGATATTAAGCAATTTGAGTCAAGAAAAGTTGCTGATCTTACCTTCTAGATGTGCCCTTGCTGATGTTTCTGTGAATCTTGTCTTGCGAAGAAGTTGGAACCTTTGAGGTAATCAGTGAGCTTTGCAGCCCTTCCAATAGCTGAAGTCAGAAAAGAACTGGATGTTGAGACGTAGAAGCTTGAACAACAATATGATAATAGCAAATTTCATCCCATGATACAGTAGTCGTCTACAACATATTCTGATGTTCTACAATTTGTCTGCACAGTTTTTTTGGAGTGTGTAACTTTTGATTTAGGCTGAGAACGATTTTCCCTTGGTATATTGTAATCCAGCAGGTATACATTCGTAATAAAACATTAGAATGGTAAAGGTTTCTTGATTCAATATGGAATTGGATTCTAAGCGCAACAGCCTTTCTATTCTAAGCAAGAACTCAAAAAAACACAATAACATAATTCATTAAAAAAGAAGAAAAAATAATAATAGAAAATAATTAGCAGAACGACTTACCCTTGATGTTGGTTGAATTCGGCGATTTGATCGACGGGGTTCAACCACTTCAAGAGCAGAGCTGTCATTAGCATCATTATTTCCTGGCTTCCTAACAGTAGGAATGAGTTTTCCTTTGTTGGGTTGTTCAGACCTCATGTTTGCTGCTGGTGCTCTCTTACGAATCTCTTGGGAGGAAACTTGAAAAGAAAATACAACAGGTCCTTCAGCTGCCTCTTTAACATTAGAAAAGGATCCAAATGCAATCAGATTTTGCTCACCTGATTCATTCTCATCTTTTGAGTAGGTCAAGTCATCCTTACGAGATAACATCCTACTTGGAATAGGTGGTTTTCCAGAATTGAGAACTTTGGACTTAGATTCAGCTGCTTGTTTCTCTTTCAAGTCTATTTTAGAACTATTTTTCCATCCGCGGGATCCTGATCCTTGAGGCATTAAATAATTAGCTAACTTCACGGAATCACCAGGCACGTTAGTCTTGGTGCTCTTATCTGAAACAAAATGCTTACTAACATCCATGAACTTCCTCTTCTTCCCAGGTTTAGGGACGCCAAATATAACTCTAGATCCTTCTGTCTGCAAACCAGACCTCATTGTTCTCGTTGTGTCTAGCTTATCAACGTCCCTGGAAGTGCCAATACTGAAGACTTTCTCATTAGCAGATAATGGCAGCGGTCTTGATTCTTCTTGCGTCCCGAGTTCTACAAATTCAATGTCTTTTGACTTCTTCCCCTTCCCTTTCAATTCAATGGCAGTGCTTCCTCGCTTTAACCTTTTCTCCTGAGGTGTATCTCCCTGAAAATTGGATGTACAGCTATATAAGTGACTTGGACACTTTCATGAAATAAGATGCTATAACATATATGCGAGCAAGTATGACCTGTGAAGAACCATTCTGTCTCAATCTGGACCATTCAATCCATTGTCCATCACTCCAAATTAGAGTTGGCCTGAGATTCCATGCTTTGGTAAGAGAGATTTCTCCTTGAGCTACAACCACAACCAAGTTTTTACTTCTCAAAGCAACCCAATAACGTAGCTTGCAACAATGTTTTGACGGTTAAATTCAGAAGTACCTGGGAAATTGACAATTAAACTCGTTTCATCTTTTTCATCTTTCTCTGTAATCACACCTTCACGCCAGCTGAGACATGAAAAATGAGATGAGATACATGAAGAGCGAAATAAAGCTTTAAGCAAAAGAAACAAAAGATAAATCAGATATATCTTGAAGCATCCATAATCAAGAACTGGCAGAAGACACATTTCTTATAGCATTCTAATAACAGACCCAGGTAAATAATATTTCAAAGACAAGAAAAGGGCAGACCTGGTGGAGTCAGGTGAACTCAAAGGCATTTTCTATGTACTTTTCAAAAATAAAACATCTTGCTCTTCATTCGTTTTGGCGCAAAATCTTTCTCAAGAAATATTGCACATAGAAAGGCTTTACAAGACTTGATGTAAATCACTTAAGTCTGTTGTTAGTACAAGGCAAAAGTACCCATGTGTAAAAACAAAAAACATAATTTTTTTAATATATCAACAGATCTCTATGTTACCAACCATTACATTACATACACAAGCTCACATTTTTTCAATTCTAAACGGCTGAATTTATTCCTCTCTTCAGTCTTCCCTAGATGAGCTTTATTAGTTTTTTTATTTCTCAAGTCTTTTATTTGACTTTAGTTTATTAAACTTTTTATTTTAAAAAAAAAAAAACTTTTTGTTTGACTTAATTTCAAGTTTTTAAAAGATTTTATCATACAGAAGTTAAAAATGACTTTATCTAAATAGTTAAATAAGATTTAAGCTATCTACATTATGTAATTATGATCTCGAGACTAGTTATTTTGTTGCAAACTCCAGAAGCATGTATGAAATTCCTATAAATCTATTAAATAGAACTTGTCTATTTAAAAATTGAAACTATGAAAAATATTCTAATTTAAAATGATATTAAAAATAAGAAAACATTTTTTTACGCCTAAGCCTCGCCTAGGCTCGCTTTAACTCATAAAGCTTAAAACTTCACCTCCACACCTAACCATGCTTTACACGTTTTAGAACACTACGTATACATACATATATGACATATTTAGCAAAGGCAAGCAGGCACACAAATATAAAGTGACAAAAAAGTCCCACTGAAAAACGAAAGGGAAAATCGCAGTCAGGAAACCTTCTCAAAAAGTGCAAATGGGTCCTGAACCCTTGTGTTTGGCAACATTCTAACCTTCAGGTAATGTTGCAGCTCAAGTCTTCTGAATAAAAAAAAGGTCCATATGACTGTTAAATTCACATGACTATCACATGCTCAACTTTTTAAGGGTAAATGGTCTGTCACATATAATCTAAATAAAAGAAATGACGAAGAACAGTAAAATAAATTTGAAAGAAAATACAAAACACTAAATTTTCCCCAACCTTACCCACCCCTGCTCAAAACCCCCAACCACCACCCTCCCTAAGCCCAGGCAACAACCACCATCATCATCCCTATGCCCAGGCAACAATTTCACAGCAGGGCTAGCGCTTCATCAATGCAGATGTCCTTCCTATTAGCCTATTAAGATGACGAGATGTAAATGCAAATTGCTCAATTTCTGGGTAAACTTAATCCGTGAGCCAGGAGCAAATCTCACTGAACTCGAGTTCATATTCAGTACTATTTATTGAACATGAGAATAAGGAAGCGTTGGTGGCAGTGAGGTTGGGGGCTGTTAGGCGGTGAAGGCTACCGCGGTTGGTGGTGAAATGTGGCTGTGGTTGGTCTTTGGTGGGCGTTGGGTGCTCACTTGGGTCTGAATCTCTATCTTGATGCGGTGGCCAGGGGGAGGAAATTGAGGTGTTGTATTTGGAGAAGATGGTTGAGTGATAGGCTGGGGGATGGGGTTGGTGTGGGCGATTGAGCAGTGAGGGTGGCAATCGGGGTTGGCCAGTGAGGGTGCGTGGGATTTGGGGTGGGTGGGGTAATTGGAGAAGATTGGTTGTTTGTGCCCACTGGAGGTCAGGCTCGAATCCCCTCCATAAGGATAGGGCTGTGTACTCTCTCCTATTTTATCTTGTTTAATCTCCATCAAAATCAAATTTTGGGGAAAATTGTAATTTCAAATAGTGATTTGTTGAAGAATGTGTGGTCAAAAAATAAGGAAAAGGGATGGGTTCATGTGTAATATTATTTTATTGGAGAATGTGGTTGAAAATATGAGAGAAAAATGCATTTTATAGAATGGAGCCCAAACAGGGGCTTAGATGCTTCATCTCTGGTGGTTGTCCAAAAAAAAAAACAAAAGATAAAAACAAACACCAGATTTAAGCAATTATCCAGAAGACGACAAAAGGTCAGCAAATATCAATGAGATAACAAGATAAAGCAAATAGGAAAAGATGCATCTAGTTACCTATCTTGCACCCATGCATCGACTCTATCTCCAACAGACCAAGCATAATCCTTGAAAGCTGCTCTGCTTCTCTTCCTTGTCCTTTCAAGTTGCACAAAGGTCATAGGATGTGGAATGCGTATTATCGGTGCTTTATCACCTTCTGCTTCCAATGGTACCCACTCCTTCAGCTCTTCTGAACCTTAAACGTAGGATCACATCATGAATCATTTGAGATAACAAACATCAAAAAGCTTATGAATAAGACAAATGTACATAAAAGCACGCCGGATCACATTAGTGGGTGCATTGCACCACTAACCACTAAGAGAACATACTTTGTTTTAGAGACAATATCAGACCCCCTGTAATTAGATTTATTTCCCCTACAGTTATCAGTTTTCTTTACACCCTGACATTATCTAATCAGTTTTCACATCAAAAACCCTCAGTGCAAGAGTGGCTGCAGAAGCTTAGTTGGCATTGCCTCTCCAGTTGGTAATAAAGTACGGAAAAAGGTCTGTTTACATAAAGTAACTCTGAAGTTCAGTAACTTAGGTTGTCTTCTGTATGGAGCTAGTGGTTCACAGCAAACTCCTACAGACAACTAGTTGGTCACTTACCTTCATCAGATTGTAGTTTGGTGTAATGAACTAAGGCTTCTCCATCCTTCAAACTCGATACATTTGCTGAATACCACACTTTATTTAAAGCATCACGATCTTTTAGAACCTGTAATGCCAGCAGTTAAACCCACAAACAAAAAGGACAGCAATATACACAATGCAATTGAATGAAAAACAGCAGAACTATTAGATAATGATTCACAATCTAAAATGAAAAACTCAACAATGTAAAAATTCACAAACCTCAACAAGGCAACCTTCTCTTATGATTGATGTATTTCCATTTGGATCATTAATGGAAGACTTAGATCTAGATTCAATATCTGATTCAGAAACAATGCCAATGGTTTTAGCAGAGTCAGATGTTTGACGGTCCTTTTGAGCTTTTGAATTATTCTCCCTGTGCTTGACAGAGGCAATCAAACTATCTTCTGCCATGATTCGATCATCAGTTATATTTCTTGTTAGTGCTCTTTGAACCACTGTTTCCTTGTCAGGTCCCTCAAGTTGATTCACATTATTGTTGTTAGATTCATTTCTATTCATGTCATTTGGTTCTGAAACCTGCAAAGAAGGTGCATGTGAGACCTTCCAATAACCATCTGGACCAGCTTCTGCTAATTCAATCAAAGGCAAAGGATCACCCATAGCTACAACTTTGCCTGCTTGTGATACTGCTTCGGCTGCCAATTCTGCAGCCTTGACAATTGCATCTAAATTTTCTGCATGCCTTGTGGCAGCTGAAGCAACCTCAACCTTTTTCCTAGCAGCTTCCCTAGCCGCAGATATGATTGAACTGGAACTGCCATTTCCATCCACACCCTTCAAAATGGATGCAGGAGTTGCATTCCCCAGATTTACAAACATGGGAAGAGAAACAGTATTGTTTCTGGTAGCATTGGCAGTTCCATGCTTGATCACTGCATCACCCGCCATTTGTTTTGCTTGTACTGCAGCTTTTGAAGCAATCTGAGCAGCTGCTGCTGCAGCCTTTGCGACAGAAGCAGCAGCGGCTATGGTAACAGCAGCAGAAGCTAACATAGCCTCAGCATCAGGCGTCAAGCCAGTATTCTTTAGCTTATCCAACTGGCTCCAAACATCTTGGCAGTGACTGATGGAAGCGGCCGCGTGGGCAGCAGCCACCTCAGCTTGAAGCTTTGCCTCCTCAACCTTGTTAAAATCCTCCAGATTTATTACCCTCTTATCCATATTTATCTCCCCCCTACTTGGGTTATCATTAGAAATTGATGGAGATGCAGCAACCAAAAATTTATCGGCATTGCTTTTTGGCATGAAAGTAGACGGGGTTGTTATGGTAACAGAAGTAGAATAATGACTACTGACATTAAGAGCAGACACTGTTTCTGCCTGACTTCTGGCAAGCAGAGAGAATTGGTTAAGATTTTCCACTACAGGAGCCTTCTTTGACAAATGACTATTTAATACAGGTGCAGAAACTAGATCCCTCTGAGTAGCTGCAGCAGAGCTCTGTACAAGATCCTCAGCACCAGAAGTCTTTTTCCTCTTTCGAGTCTTTGTACCAGTGGAATTCTGGCCGGATGATACCGGAGCCTTTTTCACATCAACCACCGAAAAAGGCACTGCTAAGGTACTAGAGACCCCAGAATGAGCAACCGGAATGGGAGATGCATGCTTTGCACCAGAAGTACTAGGCATGGATAATTCTCTAACTGGGGTTAATTTTACTGGTTCAGTGACAGGAAATACAGAATATTGAGGACAGATATCAAAGGCAGAACTTTGTGAAGAAGCGATCCATGGTCCAGGAAAGGGAGCTTGCGACGGCCAAGAAGTGGCAGGTGAAACAAAGCTCCGAATGGGTGGAGTCTGATAAGGATGCAAAGGAGAAACGGTCTGATAATCAAAAATAGCAGATCTGCTCACATTGCTAGATGGCAGACCATCACCTGTTGGGGTAGATATGTTCCATAGGGGTGATGAATGAGGGGTAGTGGGATTAAATGCCGGTGAAAGGGAAGCCTTGCCACTAGTTCGACCTGCAGATGATGTAGGAACTTTACTTTGAGATAGACCCTGTTTACTGGCTTGATCTGAAGCTTTAGCACCTGAAATGTCAATTCAGATAAACAATTAACCAATGGTAAATTAAACTTGATAACAGACAAGACTCCAGCGTAAGAGGTACCTGAACGTGAGTGTACAGGCGTTTCAGAAATATTTCCCTGAGATTTTTTATTAGGAATCCTTTCTACACAAGCACGCCACGAATGCTCCCAAATGCTTCTCCCTCCATCTATCATTATAAGATAAAGTAAAGATATTACCATGGCCAGGGTTCATGTATTAAGCTAGGAAACAAAAAGCAGTAAAACCAAATGAACCCGACATACCGAAGGCTGACACCATACAAGCCTCATCAGGTGCTGCTCCTTGGCTGCAACCACCCATTAAAAACATAATCCAACCAAAAAATTAAATGAAAGATAGGACAAGTGAACATCAATGAAACCCAAAATATTCAACAATAAAAGATTTAACAGCAATCAAAATCTTCCCATATCAATCTTCCATGTGTACACATGAATTCATTGTCCAGTGTCTATACACTAGAAAGATTAGGGTTCAGATGATTAGATCATACGAATCAGTGTATAATGGTATCACAAAGGAAACATGCATAAGCACTCAACCAAAACATGAGAAACGAAAATATAAAAATCAAAACTCACATAAGGGATCCATAAACAAAGATCTGTGCTCGTAGTTGAACTTGCTGTAAATCCGTAAAAGGCTGATGAAAGAGTGAAGACGCAGGAGCAGAAGTGTTCAGATCTGGCAGGTCCGAGGTAGGAACAGATACAATCCCACTTGCCTTTGTGGCGCTGCGTTCAACATTTCCAGTTTCTAATTGCATGAGTTGACCTGTCACAGACGGGCTCAAAGACACAAGTAACTTGTCCCCCCTCTCATTCTGTTTCAGTGGTATTGTTTCCTTCACACCCTTTTTTCCACTTTCTTTCACAGATTTACCACTACCACGCCTTGCTTTACGTTCAGAGGGACCTTTAAGACCTGCAGGGGGGGCCCTCACATCAAGTGCTACTGGATTTCCATGAGAAATTTGTGGCACTACCTTAGCATCCACTTGGCGGTTACTAGATGTAGAAAGGGATCCCTCCACGACCTTCATTAGATATTTGGAAGATCGTTAGAAAAGAATTATCGATGATAACAAAACAAAGTTATGCAATATCAAGAAATTCTCAATCCATGGCAAAAAGAAGGAATACCGGAGATATTTTCTGAGCTTGAATATTGGGAAATGATTTTGAACTCTTGCCAGGTTCTCCCTTTGATTGACATGTCAGTGGTCTGACATCAAAAGTAAAGGTCCCATCTTCAGTGGAGACATCTTTTGATCCTGGATGAGCATGTATTTTGCCTTCAGATTTGTGAACATTCTCAGCCACGTTCCCTTGAAGGCTCTCCAGTCCGTCTCTTTCACTTTGTGCATGCTCATGGCAACCAATGCCACCGGAAGAAACCTGGTTAGATTGATCAATTTCCGCAGAACCACCAGTAACTGCATTCGAATGAACAGAAAAGTTTAAGATATATCGGAAAGATTTAACAACAGAAATGCTCACTCACAAAGAAGTAACTCGAAATTAAGCTGGCACAATTAACAGATTACATACTTGACCACAGAGAAAATTTTTTGAGAAACATAAAAAATATCAAGTAACCAGAAAACAGAATTCAAACATATGCTGCAAAATTAAAAGCCAAATAATGATGTCATTTTCTTCTGGATAGAATAAATCCTCGTCAACAACTATCCCAACTCTGCTCAGCCAGTCATCAGTTACTTCAAATTAAAATCACTGTCACCAGTTGAAGCAGTTCCAAGTCATAAAATCAGAGGCATGCGTCAATGATTCACAAAATTGAAGTCTTCCATCACAATATTGGTAGCTAATTTTGTATGTAAGCCATGTCAAGGTTGGGGGATTACTAGGTCCTTGCTTCCAGAGGTAAAGGTTTCATGGTTCAGCAGGTAGAATAGTTCAGCATGCCCCCCCGGTGTTGCATATACGACGAGGCATTTGGCACTGCTGCAATGCCTACACCACACGATTAAGAGTTTCTGACTGGAAACTATTAAATTCTTGGCATCAACCAACCTTGATGTATATACAATGGCGTATACATCACATATCAGTACTAATCATTCTCTCCAATCATCTTTTCATCGAAAACAACAAAAAATCATCTATAAAATATGGTAAATGTTAATATCAGCACGTGCAGGCAATACATGATATGATGGAACTCAAATTATAAGGGAACATTTGAAATGGAGAAACAGGAGTCAGAACAATTTAAATTTTGGAAATTATTTGACATTACTTTCACTGTAAAAAAAAAATGGATATATGCCTAAAGGGAAAAAAAAAAAGATCTCTGGCAAACAACTGGTCATAACTACAAAAATAAACCAGGGGAAAAGAGTATATTCATTAGCATTGAAAGTAAGTAAAAATTAGTTAAAAAGAAAATAGATTTTCTCCATTCTTATGGTGGGTCAATGGAAGAGACAGAACATGGCAACTAGAAGATCCAGGTGTAGAAAAAGGGATCTATATCCACAAACCACACGTGCTTTCATTTTTACTTGATCCACATAATTTCCTAAAGGCAAGTATTAATTCACCTAGATCTATCAAAGAAGTTGCTCCATTGTTTCTTTCAATCTTATCGTCCATTGGCTTCCCAACAGGTGCTGATTCAGCGCAATCACCTTCTTGTACAATCATTTCATTCACAGGACATGCTTCCAAATTTTCAGATAACTTTTGACTGGCCTTGTCACAGGTTACAGAATCAGCAGTCTCCATCACAGAAATAGATTGATCAACTGTATTAAATCCTGCTTCCACAGCAGAGTCACAAGGGGAAGCCTTTTGAGGTTCAGAAACAAGGGTTGGCTTATCTGTCATTTCAAAGGTCCCCTCCAAAATTGACATCCTTGGTTCTTCAGGGACTTTCAATTCAGTTTTTTCGCTCTCATCTTTGTGCATTGATTCCACATCATTTAATGGCAACTCAAGCTCTTCATTGCGATCCTCAACCTGTGATGCCAAGTTTGTATCTTCCATCTCAGCGTTCAGAACTGATGCAATGCAAAGAATCGCCAGGATTAGGGTAAGATGATAATTTATTACATTGAGTGCTTATTTGAGAGTGATTATATCTTAAATTAAAATTTAAGCAGTGGGTCCCACGAAATGTGGACATAAAGTGGATAACAAATTGTGGGTCGTAAAATGTGTTGATAAATAGTGTGTTTGAACATCTTAAATTATAATTTAAGATTTGCTGAACACGCATTAAAGATTCAAATTGAAATGTATCAAAATTAAGAAAGATTGGTGGGGGTTCGGAGTGAAGATGCACGACACATGTTTATAATACCTGGATGCTCCCCAACATGGACTTTGGATGCTGAGCCAGGAACCAAGCCAATATTTTCTTTAACTCCCTCACCTGGAATAGTGGATCCTACCTCTTTGACATTGTCACCACAACCCATATCATTCCAAACAAAATGAGACTTCTCATCTCCTTTTTGACCTGCAGAAAGACCCTGATCACATTTGAGAGAATCTGCCTGCATAGAGGGATTGGTTTCTCCATAGATTTGCATGGATCCAGACAGAACAGACGAGCCATTATGATCTGCATCATTTAAGTCCTCTGTATGCATCCCAGCAACATCACTGGCATCTTTCATATCCTCAACTTTTGGATTTTCCCCAACACGTCCACCAACAAGGGATGTAACTGTCAAATTATCAAGCTTGTTTGCAGGATTAACAAGGGTTTCATTATCCTGTTCAGACGGATTGCCTTCTACCTCAGATAACATGGAAACCTCAAAAGTGGTAGGTGAAGCCTCCAGCAGCTTGTTACTTCCATGATGAGTATCTTCTTTATCAATAGAACTCCTCTGTCCATAAGGCAGTGGAATAGCAGAAGCCCTATTTGGCTCAGATGTGGAGCAGATTTCAAGGGCATCAGCCTTTCTGCTTTCTGTAGTATGCTCAATACAGCATTCTGGTTGAATGGAAACGGATGACCCTTCATCTAACTTATTTTCACCAGAGATCTGCTGTTTGACCTCTGTGACCACAGAGAGGGCCACAGCTGCACATATGCTACCATCCCCAGGGTCAGCATTATCTTCCTTGCACCGTTCTAATGGCAGCAACAAAGAATCTCCCTTCTCCAGAACACTAGATGGATCCCCAAGTTTACTGGTTTCAACTGAACGCTCTTCTATAGATCCTATCTCTGATGCAACCCCAAAAGCAGAACTCAACTTTGAGTTAACAGTTTCAGCATCACTTCCACCCAACAATTTGTCATCTGTATTCAACTCTTTCGTATCTACCTCAGATCTCTTGCAAATATCTTTATCCAAACCACTCAAACTCACAGTTTTAATATCACAAACCATGTCCAAATCATTCAACTCCCCAACGCTCACAGTAACTTTCTGCAAAGAGCTCTCCGTATTATCATTTTGTTGCATTTTATTTCTAGAAGTACTGGGCTCCCCTTGACCATCATTAATACACTCTGAATCACTCCTCAAAATTTTCCTAGTCTCACCTAAACTACTGTTCTCACTATTAGCTTCTAAACTATCATCAGCAGTATCTTTCATCCCTTCAGCTGGTATGGAACATTCCACATTAACACCTAGGACTCCTGCACTCTGATTCAACGCAGAAGCATCTCTGTGATGTTCACCTGGCGTTAATGTCTGATTGGGATCCTTGGCGCCAACAATTTTGTCATCCTGCTTCAGGTTAGTTTCCATTGGTTCCATCATGCCACAATATTCATCACCTGGGTCTGTTTCCTCTACTATAGCTTCAACTGGGACCATCTCTTCCTGTCCAACCGCCTTCAATAACATTTCAACAGATTCAGACGATGTTGCCTCGGACCAGACATTGTTACGCCTTGGCAAGGAACAAGATTCTGCAGCACTGGGCTGGAACTCAATTCCACTGCTTTCCCGAGAAAAATCTTCAATCCACTGATTGTCTTCCTGACTTGCAATTCCAAGAAAAACTTCGTTTTCAACCAAACTGTCGAATCTTAAATGCCCCTGGAGACTTTCGTCAAAATCAAACTTAGGAAGAGTATATGGGCACAAAAATGAAGATATTCTGGAGCTATCTTCACCAGCTAAATGAAGATTCTGGCCTTCATAGTCATTGTCATTATAATCCATCTGTATTTCCCTAAAAGGCAAAGATCCAGCGAGGAAGGGAGATCAGAAATACAGGAGGGAAATTTACTCATATTACATAGATTCCATGGCCAACCTTACCATGGTATGATCTGAGCAGGGTAAATAACCATCTGCGCAAAATTATAAAACAATAGATGTATACATCCTGTTCTCAAAAGTAGAACCAAGTATCTCTCCAAATTATGCAATTCAAGTGTCAAAAGATCCCACAAGAAGGATGTAATAATTAAGGTATCCATTTAAGAGTTTCCAATTCCAACTGGTGAGTTTTTTTGCAAAATACTCGCCAGTCACCATATAGTCATGACTAGACACAACTTCCAGTTCATTAGATAATACATTTATTGGAATGATAAATGTGTAAAGCGGAAAATACCACGGAAGAACACAAAAGATGTACTGCACTTTCTATTCAGCATCTTCTTAGATATTTATAAATTCAGTCCTAATCTAAACCCTTCCCTCCCCTCTTTCCTATTGTTAAGTTTAACTTTATGTTAAACACCACTTGACCAAGAATATTTAAACATGGACTCAGGCATATATAGCAATTTCTAGTTGAAATAAAAATTATCATCTCATGATCATACCATCCTAACAAGTTTTCAGTTAACAAAAGCAGTAAAGAAAATTACTTTTCAACTTCTACAAGTCACTGGCCCATGTACATATGTTCACTAAAATTAAACAGTTCCTGCAAATATGCTAGTGTGTTACAAAAAAGGGATCATAAGCAAACTCATTGAAATGTGAATACCAGAAAAAAAAATCATCTCTCTCTAGCATACTGTGAAACAGATCAAAAGAACCAAAAATTTATAAAAGCATCATAATCTAAAAATTCACATAAAATTCCAAATTCAAGCACCATGAACCAGCATAAACAAACATAGAACAAAACAACAGAAATCCTCACGATACTAATCAAAGACAGGCATAGCTAAAATATTGCCATAAGGTACCAGAAAATTAACATCATAGGAAAAACCTTAACTCAACTGAAGGTTAAAAACAATAACCGCTGAACAACAAAAACCTAATTCAACTGAAGGTTAAAAACCATCTTGCTAAAAAACTAAATTGCACGAACATTTTTTTCTCAAAGAAGGCTGTGACAGGGGGAGATGAACCATAAATTCTCAATACATCTACTTTTCATTCAATCTCAACTCACCATATTTGACACCAATACACAAACAAGACTAAACTTCTAACTTCAAGTCGCCTCTGCTGAATAGAATTGAAAAGTTCTACGAAAAACCGTGAGAAAAAGGGAGAGAGAATCTCAAAGGTGAAATAATTCTGTAAACTTCAATTAATGGAAATCAAGTAAATGAAAGAGAAGAAGTATCCCTTATATACTATCTGAAATCAGCCTACTAAATTACAAGTATGCCATTCAGTAAATACACAAAAGGGCCCAAATTAATAACTGAGTTTTACACTCTATCGAAGTGAATAAAGGAAATGAAGAGTACCAGAAGAACTAAGTCTAGAGACGCTACCTCCCTCCATCCGGAGACGAAATTCACACCGTTGACCTCTCAATTCCACCCGAATCGTACGCCCACTAGTTCCTTCATAACCCTAGTCCTCAAACCGAAAACCCTAGCTTCAAACGCCGTCGTCTATCAAACTAATAACACCAGAACAACACGTATATACATACAGATAGTATATACTTTCACTGTATATATAGATAGAGAGAGAGAGAAAGTGAGTGGATTTGTGTGGGTTCAGATGTTCGGCGAGGCGAGTTTGCAGTGTGCACATTTGACGAGAGAAATGTGTTAAAGCGATAACTAGAAAAATTGCTTTTGGCGTATTTTCGCGAAGTGATGGAAAATCTGAACCAAAATTGTGACGTGGCGTTTTGTAAATGGTTGGAGGGGAAGGGAACCAATGGGTTCTTTTCGAGGTTTCCGAAGTGAAGAGAGGGTTTTCTTGGATTACGAGGTGGTGAGATTATGAAGATGACGGCATTCCTAGTCATGCCATGATTTGCTGCGAAATTGGGTAGCATGAAGTTGAACCGTACACTTCCAAAAATGAATTTATTTATTTTTTTCTGAAAATAATTCTCAACAAATAAATCATGAACAGGTCCTAAATTGAAGAAGATTTTTTTTTTTTTTTTGGTTTTTTTTTACGTTAGAGAGCACTTTTTTTAATGAAAAAGTCAATTTAACATTGTCAAAAAATGTCTTATTCTTCGTACACATGATAAACAACACATGTCTAAAAAGCATACGTGATTCCTTTATCTTAACCTCTCCCCCATGCACTTGTGACATTGCATCCCCGCCCATAGATAACGTCCCTAGCGTGAACGAGTCACACACTAAGCAAATTATTCTGAAATTAATTTAAATTAGTCCGAGTCATGGAATTACTCCATTCAGAAGGCCCTTTCGAACTAAATCAACACAAAGATATATGTAGGGATGGCAAAAAAGTTTGCCGGTTCGCACGGCTCCGGCTCAGCTCGAATAAAGCTCGAGNCCGCCCATAGATAACGTCCCTAGCGCGAACGAGTCACACACTAAGCAAATTATTCTGAAATTAATTTAAATTAGTCCGAGTCATGGAATTACTCCATTCAGAAGGCCCTTTCGAACTAAATCAACACAAAGATATATGTAGGGATGGCAAAAAAGTTTGCCGGTTCGCACGGCTCCGGCTCAGCTCGAATAAAGCTCGAGTCGGGCCCGGCTCGAGCTTGGCTACAACGAGCCAAAGCTCGAGCCGAGCCTCATTTTTTTTGGTCGGGCTCGGCTCGGGCCCAAAAAAGCTCAGCACAAAAAGCTCGAGTCGAACCTGAGCTTTTTTTATTTAATTTATAACATGTATAAATTGTACAAAAATAAAAAATTTTTATGTAAAAAATGTAGATTTGA
>CAIGRQ010296033.1:0-10926 GCA_903798375.1 Fraxinus sp. D2006-0159
GAGAACGTGGAGGTGATGGTGACGCCGGCGCCGGCGCCGGCGTCGTGGGTGGTAGCAGTTTGCAAGAAGTTTGCAGTGCAATTTCTCAGAGTGGTTCCATTATAGCAGAAGCAATTCAGTCACGTGAAGAGAGAGAAGAGAGAAGACACATAGAAGTGTTGAGTTTGCATGAGAGAAGACTGCAAATTGAAGAGTCAAATGCTGAGATTAACAGGCAAGGCATTAATGGCCTAGTTGATGCCATTAACAAACTGGCAAATTCTATCCTTGCTTTGGCTTCCCACAAAAACCAACCAGATTCTAAATAATTAATCATATTTAAACTATTATTTATATTTGTTAATTTGAGAATTAAATTATCCCATTTGTTTACTATATTTATTTCATGTTGGATTTAATTCTCTCGACTGGTGTTGGCCATTATGCTTGTTGATGGATTTCTTTGTGTGTCACAGGCCCCTCACAAAGGGGGGCCCACATTAATTTTTTTTTATCAAATACATGTGGGCCCCCTTTGTGAGGGGCCTGTGAAAATGCTACTGGATTTTAGCCATCTTTTGGTGCCATGGTGCTCAATTTCATATTTACGGCCCGTTTGATTCTGATTATTGTAGAATGAGAATGAAAAAGATAGTCATTATTGGGTCCTACACAAGAGATAGAAATTTAAAATTGATGACTTAATATGATGGATAACGATCATATTTTTCATTTTCATGGATGAAAAATGAGAAACAAATAGGGGGCTTAGCTGTAATTGACATACATGTTTGGAGGAGATTAAAATCAGGTTTTTAGTAGATTTTAATAGAAGTTGATGAAATATATAATTAAAAAATTGCGGATCTCATAAAATATGTGGTTAAAATTAATTGTTGATTTTAACTTAAATTAAAATCTGGATTTTAATTTCTATCAAACTAGGGCACAATATGTTAGTCCCTATTTTATTTTACTAAAAATTGTATTTTCTGTAGATTTTAATAACAAAAATAATAAAATTTATTGTTGAAAAGTTGATAAAAATTGTAGATCACTTGACATGTGTACTTAAAAGAGTAATTGACAAATATCCCCAACATTTGCCTATTTTTGTGAATACTCTCCTGGCATTCCATTTTGGTGCAAAACTCCCCTAAACAATGTTGCAGAAGATCCTTGTCGTCCATATTTGTTAATTTCAATATTAAAAGGAACTTTGAAGGCCAAAATGAATAAAAATATCAACGACATTTATGTCTCATCACCTCCACGTGTTTATTTAAGACCAAGCGGGCATAGAAATCCCAATAACTCAAAACAAAAAATCCAGAATCATCACACAATTCACATATTTGTACATATGAGAAGTCTCTACACGTCATTGTACTGAAAATTTCACATGGGTAAGTTGAATATTCACCTTTTTTAGAATGATGTTTAGACAAATAAGTGGATGTTTGATATGAGTTTGTAAAATAAGTTGGTTGTTGACAATGGTGAAGTTTTTTTTTTTTTTTTTTTCCTCCGGACAATTGCTATTGGTTAAGATATGCTCTATTGGTGTTAATTTTTGTTCTATGGTGAAACAAGGATTAGCTGGTTTAAATGGGAAATTGGTGTTTTGATGGTGAAATGTTTTGCGAGATTGTCCTACGTGTAACCTTACCGATTGCGGTGGTCCGACTACTTCAGTAAACGGTTGCTACCTGCAAAAAAAGGTCGGGGCTTTTTCCCCCGTTGTACCTCCGGCGTGAGAATTAGTAACCTGTTTTGAGTAGGAGAATAGTATAATGAGAGTGCAAATAGTTCGGGTTCCAAGAAGTCAAATTACAGGCACCTGTTGCTAGCGTGCGTTTGGCTGTTGCTGGTGTCACGTGTCCTACGTAAGCCTCCCCACTTCCTCCGCGTTCGGGTAAAAAGACTCCAACTCCTCAAGTAGTTGGTTGTTCCCACATTTTCCCACATTTGGGTAGAATGGCCACATGGTGGTAAGCGGTCTCATGGGGGTCGATGAATCCATGGGGTTGATGGTTCAGTGGAGGTAGACTGCCTTGTACTAGTAGACCACGCAAACGTAGAGGGCCTCATGAGGGTCAACGGTCTTATCAGGGTGATGGCTTCGTAATGTAGGCGTGTAGCATATTTTCAAGAGTATTGGCCCTATTCGTCCATGTGGTCAATTAACGATGCCGCATTATATCAGATGGTTTTTTTGTTGTTGATGTATTGTTCTGATTTAGAGTTGATTTGCTCAAATTTTAGCTATTCTAGGGTTGTATTTTGTAATGTTTATCAATTTCGGACTTGTATTCCAAAAAGTTATAAAATCCGAAATATGAATTCCATGAAGTTTACAAATTCCAAGGTTGATTAATTTGAGCACAAACATTTGAACAGTTAACATGATGATCATCTTCTTCTTCTTCTTAAAATTCAGTCATAAAACATAAATATAAAAAACAATTACAACAATTTGGTCCTCTTAAAGAAGCTTGTGCTCAATCTTAGTTATTTTACAGTCGTTATGCTTTAGAAAAGCCAAGCTCATTCTTCTGAAATGGGAAAATGAAATTATCAGATAAAGGTTTCTAACTAATATCGATCGTAAAAGATCTACATAACAATTTGGCAAGGCATTTGACGAAAAGTGGTATTAAAAACAAGCCAAAAATATACCCTCATTTCTCTCTCTAGCTTACTCCTCTTTCTCCCTTTAAAATCATACACAATCTCAGTATTGCAAGCAAATCCAATTTATTTGTATATATTAGCTTTGAATTTTCTTTCATTTTCATATCCCAAAATAAAACCACTCAAGAAACTCTTGTTTCTGATAATCTCTTAACGTGGAGATGATGAGACAAAAATGCCATTGATAATTTCATTCATTTTGACCTTCAAACCCCCAAGGAGAATTAACAGATGTGGACAAAAGGGGATCTTCGACAACGTTTGGATGATTTAGGGAAATTTTAGGCCAAAATGAAAGCGTTATGAAACCAACCACCGAATTGAGATGTTGAAATTATATGGCACAATAATGAAATATTTGATCACAAGTAAAAGAATAAAAGAAGATAAGAAAATATGGCAGAGGAATGAGGAGATTTTATTACACCAATAATAATGGAGAAATATACATAGGACTCCAATAGCATTCCTAACTGAATTCTTCTTGGCGTGCACTTCAATTAAAAATTTTCAATTACTTCAACAAGGAATTCGTTCACATCCAAATTCTAACAATCTCCACATTGACACAAATTCCATTACAACAAACAAAGCTACAAAATATTCTGCACTTGGATAAGAAAATCTGTCTGCAAGGAATGAACCGACTCTTCAACAATAACCAAAACTGATTTCTCCAACTAAACACAAAATACTCAACATCTTTCAATGAATCCAAGCATTACTATGCAGAATTACCTCAGATTCCTAAAAAATCAGAATGATTTAAAATTCACCAAACTGGACTGTAACACACCTCAAAGCATAATCAAACTTAAATGCTTTTAAAGAAGGCACTTGCTAGATTGTACACCTTCTACTACGCTGAAAGAATGCTCAACAAAATCAGCATCCACATACATTTTACCACTAGGTCCGTCCCTAGCAATTGAATACAATGGCACCGTAGGTGATGACGGTAAAGCGGCATTATTCATATCTCATGAACTCCATTGAACAATATTTTTCAAATCGACCTTTTTACGAGCTCCTAAAGGTTTTGTACCAAACTGAATGTCTACCATGGTACTGAACATGTGCTGATTGACTCTTCTAGATTCTACACGACTTAACAAGATGTATAATTGAGACCTTTTCTGTCCCTCCAATACAACATGGGCACTCTTACAAACCTTCAAATCTCCACCTCCACCAAAGAACTCAAAACCCTTTGAATCAAGGATAGATAACGATATAAGAGTCTTCTTCAAATTTGGAACGTGTCGAACCTGACCAAATATTTTAATTGTCTCATCTAATAGTTTCAATCTGACTGTATCAATTTCAGCAACCCGACAAGTCGTGTTGTCTTCCATAACCATGACACCTTTGGAAACGGTTTTATATGTAGTAAAGAATTCCTTATTAGGACACTTATGAAACACATACGATGAATCTAGAATCCAATCTTCCTCCGATTTATACTCGATGTCAAAAATAGCCAAGAAATCTCCATCACTCACAATGTTCTCTACGAGGTCTGCTTCACCTGAAGTCTCTGATTGCTTCCCATATCGACTTGCAGTCAATCTTTCTTTATTCTACAATTTGTAGCAATATTTCTTCAAGTGTCCCTTCTTCTTGCAGAAGTTACAAATTTGATTATTGAACTTAGATTTCTTTCTGTCCCTTCCAGAACCACCATGAACAACAAAGCCTTCCTCGTCTCAGACCTCTGACACTAGATACTTCATCTTCTCTTTTGAAAATAAAGCATCATAAACCTCCTTTATTGTGAGAGTATCACGATTATGCAAGATATTGTCTCTAAATGAAGAAAATGAAATTGGCAACGAACACAATAGGATCAAAGTCAAATCTTCTTCATCATACTTTACTTCTAAAGTTTTCGAATCAGTGATCTCTTTAAATACAACCAAGTTATCTTCCAATGATGTTCTTTCTACTATTCAATGAGAGTATAAATGCTGCTTGAGATGCAACTTGCTTGTCAGACTTTTAGTCATACATAATTGCTCTAACTTCAAACATAAAGCATCTGTTGAACCCTCCTTCAAAACGTCATGAAGAATCATATTTGATAGATGAAAATGAATGTGAGAGACTGTCTTCTCATCCTTTCGTAATTTCTCCTCCGCAGTCAAAGTTGCGAGCATCTTGTCAATTCTCAGTAACAAATTATCCAAATCCAGCTGTGTGAGTACTGCACGAATCTTAACCTGCCTAGCGAAAATCTAGTGCTCCGATCAAAAAGAAAAATATCATACTTTATGGAAGCCATCATGAACTAAAACCTCGAACAAATCAAATCATGTGCTCTTGCGGAACTACTGAACCTGGGTGCTCTGATACCACGTGTTGTGAAACAAACAAGATACCCGAAAAGCTTTGATACTACTTGTTATGAAACCATCTACCGAATTGAGATATTGAAATTATATGACACAATAATAAAATATTTGATCACAAGCAAAAGAAATCAAGAAAGTATGATAGATGAATAAGAGGTTTTATTGCACCAATAATAATGGAGAAATATATAATCGATCCTTAAGTTCTAGTAATCTATTTTCTCACCTTATTCTCATGCTATAAAATTGTATAGAAGAGCTTAATATTTATAGAGAACATGTAGGGAATGTCCAAACCCTCCTAGTAGAGTTGTTCATGAAGTAGGATACCAAAAAATTGAGCCTAAAACAAATTTCAACTCTCAATAAGCTTCCAAAACAGAACTTCAACTTAACATAGCACTCCAATAGTATTTCAAATTGAATTCTTCTTGACCTGCACTTAAATTACAGTTCTTCAATTATTTCAATAAGGAATTTGAGTCACACCTAAATTTTAACAGAAAGGATAAGGTGTATTTCACAAAATAGACGAGTTTTAGGGGTGATTATACCATTACCGTAGCTATATTTAATTGTTAACTTTGATTTAGTTTTCTATCAAATTTTTTACTAAACCAAACAGAAGTTTAGTCTAGTATTTATGATCATCTTCAAGAGATCTTTTACATATACGATTCATTCTATTTTAAAGAGCCAACTCTTGTTTTGCTTTCCAAACCTCTCTGTAATTAAATGCATTCAAAGTATTTCGATTTTGTTAGGTTCAATATTATAATTGGCAATTTTGTGAACAAAAATGACTTAATTGAACATGTGTAAATGTCAAGGAGTGAAGTGCTGTTTTGTATAGTTGAGTTAGGTAGCCTAGGGTTTGAGTTCGAGTTTGGAAACAAGGAAGAAGCGGCGTCGGAATCTCGCTAGCTTCACACCTGGCCATTGCCCGAGTGATAAAAATAAAACCATTATCTTTCGCTTATCACCCAGGTGACATACCCTTGGCTCGAGTGACAAGTCCCCCTCGTTCAAGCGACAGTGTTACGCAGCTAACCCTAATTTCCAATTTTGGAGAGTTTTACACGACCCATACTACTCATACACCCCCAACTATAAATATAGATGCTCTTGCACAAAAATAGGTGGTTGTCTCATTATGCCTCAATGATATAACATATTCATATCATCTTTTGAAAGATCCAAGAATACAATTCATTGGTGAAATCATTCATATCATTCTTGAGATCTGGCAACCAAGTTTTGCGAAAGCATCAAGGTTCGTAAATTCAAAACACCTGACTTCCTTAACACTTTGAGGAAGGTACTCTCTCAGTCGGGCATTGGGAGAGGTGGACTGCAAGCACAGGAAAAGTACAAGAATTGAAGATTCTTGGAATTTCACTTAGATGAAGCAATTGTAGAAAATCGTGAAGCTGGTGGGTACAGCAAATCTTGGACATTATAGGAATTACAATAAAGAAAACTAGTGAAATTTGCTAGGCTGAAAACATACTATAATCCATATTGTCTATAGTGGAGGTAACTGGCTTGGTCCCAGAGTTTTTATCTAGTCGGGGTTTCTCCGTCATCATTTTAGTGTTCATTATTTATTTCTTTCTTTATTCCTGTGATATTCAAATTTATGGAAATTGGACGTGTATGATTAACCATTTAGAGATAATTAAAAAATAACTTGTTGCTTTTGATAGAATAATTTCGTACGTAGGGTCAAAACTAAAAATGGATAATAATAACCATTTAGTAACTTATTAGCCGTTTATTTGGTAGTCCGTAACTTTCAAGTGGTATCAGAGCCCAAATTCATTCATTGACCCACATCATTTAAATGAGTAATTCATTATCCGTCCAACTATATTTTGATGGCAGTAATTATGCCTACTGGAAGGTTAGGATGAGAGTCTTTTTAAAATCCATGGATGAGCATATCTGGCTTACTGCACCTAGTTCTACAGTTAATAATGAAGTAATCTCCACTCCCGTTGTTAATTGGACTAGAGCAAACTTAGATGAGTGTAACTGGAATAGCAAAACCTTACATGCCTTATTCATGGCGGTATTCCCAGAAGAGTTTAGGAGAGTATCTATGTGTGAGGTTGCCAAAGAGGTTTAGGATATCCTACAAACCACACATGAGGGAACTCGGGTGGTTAAGAACTCTAAATTACAGATGTTAACCACTAGGTTTGAAGAGATTAGAATGAAAGAGAATGAAACTTTTGATGAGTTTTATGCGAGCTTAAACGACATAGTAATTCTACTTTCAACGTAGAAGAGAAATTCCATGAGCCTAAGATAGTGCGTAAAATTCTTAGATCCTTACCCAAGCATTTTAGGTCTTCCATTAAGGTAAAGTAGTCAGTTGGATCCCTCCAGACGTATGAGCTGACCTTAGATAAACCTGTTAAAGATAAATCTTAGGCCTTAAAATCTGTGAGAAATACCTGGACCGAATTTTCTGATTTTAATTCACCGAATGTTGAAAAGTTAGCTTACCCGACTAAAAAATTCCGAAAAATATTTAGGAAGAAAAATAGCCCTCAAGAGAGACACAAAGGTGGCCTGAGTGAATCTAGGAGAAGTTCTAATTTGTAAGATGTCATAGTTGTCGAGGTTTTGGCCACATTATAAGTGAGTGTCCTAGCAGTAGAAGAAATTCGGATAAGGCAATGAATGCTACTCTCTCTGATGACAAGTCTAACTTAGACAATCAGAGTGAGAAATCAACTCGTGAGGAAAATGAAAAATATATTGTCTGTACTATGAGAATTAAGAATGAATCTGATAAGGGGGGTGAGAAAGTTGAGAACATAAGTAGTAGTGAGAATTCGAAAGAAGATTATGATAGTGATGAAGATATCCATGAAACTTATGATAAGATATATGAGGAAAGTCTTAAGATTCTAATTAAAAATAAAGCCTTAAGTACGAAAGTCATGAACGTTGAATCAGAAAATGAGAAACTCTTAGCGTACATTCAAGAGTTTACCTTAACCTTGAGTTAGTTGAAATCCATGAATGAATCTTTAGATGCTCAGGATATGAATCTCATTAGTGAGCTTGAGAAGACCTCTAGAAGAGCTAATGAGATGATCGTTGAAATGGAAACCATAGAAATCTAGGTTAAAAATCTTCTAAGCGATCTAGAGTATTCTAAGTCTCAACTTCTTGCCTTTTGTAGTGGTTCTATGAAGCTAGATAACATTTTAGGAATGGGTAAGCTCACTAGTAATAAGAGAGGTCTAGGATATAATAAAAATGATCATAATATTGCTAGTTTGTCCAAGACCACATTTGTCCCTAGTAATGACCGGTTTAAACATATGCCTAACCCTGAACCTAATATTAAGAAATATGTAGGACAGAAGCCTACTAAATAGCGTAGGACTCGCCAACCTAGGAATATATCAGAGATCACATACTTTTAGTCCTGGGTTTATCCTACATGCTTTTAATTTGCAATGAATTAGGACATATAAGGCCTAGGCGTTGTCATTTTCTGAACATAAATAGAAATTGAAACTTAAATAGGAATAAGAATCTGGATTATGTTGGTCAGATTGACTTCCTTACTAATCAGGTAAGTAAATTGGCCAAGTTAATGACATATATGACCAAAAATATTTCTGTCACTAGACAAGTTTGGGTGAAGAAAAGTGATCTAAATTTTTTTTGATAGATCATTTTGCTCTTAAAGATAAGAGCATTTGCATACTTAACTGGTTAGGTATTTTTATGCATGCTTGTGCTTTATCATCGTGTGACATTGAGTTATGTATGCATCATATTTGTTTATTTGTTTTCTAGGTAGAAAAACTCATGCATATTTTTTTTTTGTGTTCGAAATTTTTTGTGTGTACTTAGTGAATTCGTGTTTTAAATAAAAATAAAAAAAAAAAAAATTGAAATGGGGGAGATTATTTTTACAGTATAATCTATTATATACTTGAATTCGGTTGTTGTAATCAATCATGAGTTTAATCGATAAGTTGTAGCATAGTTTCCATTACTTGCTTGGGTTGATATGAAGTAATTACTACAGGTGTCTTCATGTACCATCTGCACTGCACACACTAGGATATTTTAAATGGGACTTAACCGCATGTGCGAGATTTGTGATGACATTCACTTGTTGATAAGTTAACTTTGAACATGAATTGACCACTTTTAGTAGATCTAAGCTCAAGTTTAACCCCGGTAATAAAAAGTTCAATATCTTATGTTCTTCTTCGGAGCTTATTTGACTCGAGCAATTAAGCCTTCGATGTTTCTCATAATCTGGTGTCTATGGTCAACTGACTTGGGTTAACCGGCCCAAAGCTCGCTACATGAGTCATTTTACTCGCTTAATGGAGAAGAGTCTGCACTTAAGATTTGAAAAATAATTATGACTTTAAAATATTGAAAGATGTAAAAAATAAAATGTGCTAAAAGTCAAGGTGAGAAAAGAAATTTTCCATACAAAATGAGCTTTTCATTATAGGTCATAATGTGCTTTCTATGGTTTGACTTTCACAAGTAGAGGAATATACTTATTGGCAGTAATGTTTAGCATGTCCTTTCTCACAAAATTAAAGTTTGGAGTCCTACTTACAAATGATTAGTGACACTTTACACACGAGTCACTTATATAATTTACTCCATGATAACTTGAACTAAGTATGTGGGAAGGTTTACTATACATTGATTATACTTTTGCATGCTAACGACTGCATTTTTGAGTGATTATATGTTAATGTTAAAAGTTTTTAATTATCGGTCTCTTCGTCATTTGTGACGAAAAGGAGGAGAAAGTATTTATACTCTATATTTGTAAGCTTGAAATTTGAATGCATTGACATTTTCATTTTATGTCTAGAGGTCGTTAGGGAGAGACATAGATACATTTTGCATACTGCATAAAAATATGTTGAGAGTTTGCAGTAATGGTGAGAATTGGTATTGCATTGAATTCTATATCATAATGCAGAAGCTGTTTGAGTTTTGTGTTTTGTGATGTTAATGTTTTGGTTGGTATTTTGCAGGGATGGCATAAAAACTCCATTAAACCCGATACCCGCAGGGTTTCGGCCCGAACGGAGCGGGAATTATCCACTAAATCGGGTATTCGGAGTGAGGACGGGGCGAGGAACTTCAACTCGAGGTGGGGTCGGGGCACGAGGTCCCCTGCCCGCCCCATTTAATTTAATTTTAGTTTTTACAAATTAATTGTTCAATTTGTTATATGTAATGGGCCAGCCCAATTACCTGACCCATATGATGAAAGGGCTGAAAGAACAAACCCATTCTCATTTCTGATTTCCCAGACCCTGAAGCTAGAATCCCAATTTCACAATTTCATTCAATTTGACGTGAGGTGGGGCGGCGAGGGTTTTCCCATTTGGAGATTGGAGAGATTATTTTCAATTTCCACCCAAAAAACTGTGCATTCGTCGTCTCTAGCCACCATATTCACAATTTGGTAACACAAGTTGCAGTTTTAGCTGCTGATTTTTTCATAACTGGAGTGTAGATGGTATTCTAGATTCTCCTTAAACTGCTGATTTTTCTCTAGCCGTGGTCCATTGTCTCTTACATGCTTTCTTTTGAGGTTAGTGATCATTCACATTGTCATTAAATTTTACTTACTATAATTTGGTTATTTATGGTAGAAAAACAATGAGAAGTTAAAACTTAAAAATGCCTCATTTTTATTTTAATTTATTTGAAAAACCTCTGCTCATTTGTAAATTAGAGGGTTTGAAACTTGCTCAACATTTTCTTTATCAAAGAAAAAAGTGTAGCTTCTTTTGACTAGAGAATAGATTTGGGTTTTAAATTGAGCTATGTTGCAAAGATGACAACCTTGCTGGTCTTTGATGATCTGCTTTAACTTGTTGACACACTA
>CAIGRQ010296060.1:0-13875 GCA_903798375.1 Fraxinus sp. D2006-0159
GTTATTTTTGAAATAGTGTAAAGAGAAAGTAGGATTTATGTATTTTTCCCAGTGTAAAATTATACTCTAGAGAGTGGTATACGAAATTTTGGAATACAGTAGAGAAGTGTGAAGAAATAGTTTGACATATCCCAATTTATAGACGAAAACATCATGAAAAAAAAATCAAAACTTAATTTTCTACTTCAGGCAGTCAACGATTGCCTGAATTTGAATTGATGGTACTTACGACGGATGCCATCAAATTAGTGGCTCGCAATTGTAAAGATGAACTGCTCCTCGGATTGATGGTGAGTCAAGAAGCAGCTTGAGCCCATTGCCAACTCTAGTTGGCTCATAGTCGAAACAGGTAAAAACACCTATATCATTTTTACCCACTTTAGAAACAAAAAGAAAATCATAAAAACCTTAATAAAAAAGTGAAAGGGCAATTCTCACATTTTACTATTATTATGGAAAATGTTATTATCTTTCATTTTTTTGTTGGCATTTGCACTCTTATTTTCACCTCTTAAAAATTGTAAAATGACGAATATATCATTATATTTAAGTAGAAAAAATTAGAAAAATTAATTGCAACTATAGTCCCAATTTTTTGAAAAGCACAAATGATTCACAAATTAATTATTAAAATGGTAATTAACATATAATGTCCATACGTTTCACTATTATTGTGGAAAACATCTATACCTTTCATTTTTTTGACATTCTCACCCTTAATTATAATTCGATTGCGCAAGCTATCATTTCTATCAATTTTCATCCAATTTCTCAATAAATAGTTTTGAAAGGATGAATATACCCTCATATGTAAATAAAAATTTTTAATAATGTATTTAGGACTCGTTTGCACTTTAAAAAAAAAATGTAATTTCTAATTTTTTAAATAATTTATTTCAGACTTGTTTATTTTTTATTTAAAAAATTTTAATTTTAATTTTTTAATAATTTATTTGGGACTCGTTTGCACTTCTTTAAATTAATTTTTATTTTTTTAATAATTTATTTCGAACTCGTTTGCACTTTTTTAAAAAATTGGGACTATGGTTGAAATTAGTTCTTTAGCTTTTTTTATTTAAATAGTTGGGTGTATTCATCATTTCACTTTTTTTTTTGAAAAATTTGACGAAAATCGATAGAAATGATGGATTGCGCAATCAAAGATGTAATTAAAAGTGAAAATACTAAAAAATGAAAGTTATGAACGTTTTTCACAATAATAGTGAAAGATTTTATTAATTTATTTAGTACTTGTTTGCACTTTTTTAAAAAAATTGGGACTATAATTGCAATTAGTTCTTTTTTTTTTTTCTTTAAATAGAATAATATATTCGTCATTTCATAATTTTTAATTGAGAAAATTGATGAAAAAGACCTTTTGCACAATCATAAATAAAAATAAGGATGAAAATGTAAAAAATGAAACGTAAAAACATTTTGCACAATAGTAAAACATAAAGACATTTTGCATTAACTATCCCAAAGTGAAAAATATATCACACACACAGAAAGGCAGCACACAGACAAGACAATGGAAGGAAAACGCGTTTGTTTCCTCTGTTAAAAGTCGCTATACGTTTTTCTTATAGTTGGTCGAGACTTTTTCTGTTTATTAAAAGGGTAAAAATTGTAATCATCTTTCGTTAGAAAATATACACAAATACTGGGGTTTGTTTGTAGTTCCCTCTGCTGAATAACTCTCCCTCACCTCACCTCACCTCACCCCACTCCACCCCACCCCCCACATCTATGAAATTTACTCGCAGAATCTCACTTCTGTAAGTCATTGATGGCTTGTAAAGACTGATATAGGTGTATTGTATTATAGTGTGTATAGTTGTAAAAGAATTGAGAGGTACAGCGGGACAGAGGCAATGGAAGGAGCACCAGTGGATCCGATTGTGGAATGGACCGCTCCCGGTGGTGAAACCGGGCTTGAAGGTCAGTGTAGGTTGAATTTCGCCTGAATAGAATTGGATTTTTTAATGCAGAGTGAAATTTAATTGATTTGAGGGTTGATTTTGTGAATGCAGAGCCTATGTGGCAGTTGGATCTTGGGGGTGGGCCGGAGTCGTACCCGGAGAGGCCGGGAGAGCCCGATTGTAGCTATTACTTGAAGACTGGATTCTGTGGGTACGGTGCTCGCTGTCGTTTCAATCATCCCCGTGACCGGAGTGTGGTAAAAATTCTCAATTTTCATTTGTCAAAATTTGGTCTTTAGGCTTCGATTTTGACTTTTTGTGGCAGGATTGGCGTGATCGTGCTCTGCTAGTGTTCGATTGTGCTAATTTCTGTGAATCATTCCATTTTTAGTGGGGTTTTGTGTAGATTTGATTTTAATTTCTGTAAAATATAATCTTTATGAATTTTATTTGAGTTCATAATGGTTTTCGCAAGAAAAGATATACTAAATTGAAAAAAAAATGGCATTGTGATGGTTTTGATGTAGTGACATGGATTGATGGAATTCGATTGTGTTTGGATACAGGTGATGGGAGCACTGATGGCCAGCGGTGGTGATTACCCAGAACGTGTTGGTCAACCAGTCTGCCAGGTATGCGTTTGCATGAAATTAATTTTGTAAACAGAGCTATACGTGTATGTGTTTGTTGCGTAAAAAAGATACTCGGTGCCAGGTATCAATCCATTTGCATGCAATTTTGTCGTAGACAAAAATATATGTGTACGTGTTTGTTTCGTAAAAAAGATACTCTGTCAGGTATCCATTTGCATTCAAAGCTCTTAGAGATATAGAATAAATTGATGATGAGAATATAAACAAAAAATATAAATGTCCGTTATACTTTCTGAAGTTGAAGATTTTATTAATCAGTTGATATTATGGAATTTTAATTGGCTAGATTTTTGTATGTTATGATTAATCCATCTGTTCATTGTTTAATATTGGAGAAAGTACATTTATTAGATTATTCTACTCAAGCTGTTCATCTGTTTACTGTTTTGTAGATTGAGCTTCTTTTGTTGATCCAAGGATTCAAATAATTCGTCTGCATACTGTCTGAATTGTCCTTTTCTTCCCTCTAGATTCCTAGTTTGATAATTATGATAGTACCTTGTTTGATGTTGATTCTGCTATTTATTAAATGCCTCCATATGAATCTGTTAACTGCATATAACCAAAAAATATGCAATATCTTTTCCACAATTGATGTTAGAAGTTAGAAATACATCTGCTAGATTCCACCGTAAAAAAACTTCATGTCTAATTTCTAAATCCAGAACAACCAGCTTCAATATAGTTGATAAACCATTCTCCTTCTCTCTTGGATGATCAGTACATTGAAATGGGTAAGGATTGTTTAGGATTTGCAGCCTCTTGTATTGGTAACATCTCCATGCTAGTTATGTTTTTCAATTCGTCTTTTTCATTATGTGTATTCTGCTACTCTATTTGAAAACTGACAGATTCCGACTTTCCAATATTCTACAACTTCTGGGTATTAAAAGACGTGCTGTTTCCCTCTTTTTGTGTTATGATTGTCTGTATGTTGTCATCCTAGATGGAAGACACCACCTGTGATGACGATTTCATCTTTACCTATCCTTTGGATCCATAGATTAGAGCATCTTAAATTGCTTTCATTTTTTTTTAATGTCCTTAGGTTACAGACTTTAATGGATCTATTCTTTATGAATTAATTGTGACTTTTTTTCTAGTTTTTTTTTTCCTTCAAGCAGATTAACCTCAGAACTTCAAAAGTTTGTATAGTGCTTTATCATTAAGATTTAAGAATGCATTTAGGCTTTGTCAACTCGTGTCTCTTATTAAAGAGTCATTCTGTTTTGTGTTGATCAGGAATTGTCTTCTCTTTAGTTTAGATATAAATTATATAAAAGCAAGTTCATATGCTCATATCTTTCAGATTGACTATGTCTAGGGTTATCATAGGGTAATTCATGCTTATTTTAGAAACCTGACCTCGTTTTTTGAATATTGCTTCCTTCTTTCTTTGTATTTTACTTCATTGTTATGCAGATTATATAAATAGGAATTATTATAATGTTTGTATAATATGGATCTGTCTCCTCAATGATTGTGCTTAGCGATCTTTTTATATTCAAAAGTTTGAACTTTTGTTTTCTATAACTTTTGATAGAGGCAGCGTAGGTGCTTGATAGATTTTGACTCCTATAACTCATCTTTTTTTTAAAAAAAATTTATTTTTTTATTATGTTATATTCTAGAGTGATCTCTCAAATTCTACATACCTCTATTAAGAAACAGGAATTGAAAATAAAATGAAAAGCTAATCTTAATCTTAAAAATGTTAGAAGTGTGCTATTCATTCCGAGGAAAAGCTACTGTGTTCTGCATGAACTTTGAATAGATGTCAAACGGTTGGAACTAAAAAAATATACATCTTCCTAATGCACTTTATTTTCTGTTCCTTCATGTTATAACTCCAACTAATGTGTGTTAATTTGTCTATCTTACTGAGAATTTCAGTATCTTTGTATCCTTTATGCCTTTTTTATACTAACTGTTCTCTTGGTGCTGAGCTTGTAGTACTATATGCGGACGGGAATGTGTAAATTTGGTGCTTCCTGCAAATATCACCATCCAAAACAGGGAGGTGGATCTTCAGGCTTGGCGACCCTGAATTATTATGGATATCCATTGCGATCGGTCTGCCTCTTTGATATTTATTTTCTTGTTCTTTTTTACTGTTTATGTTTTCAATTGTATCCTGCTTTTATACTATGCAACTGTTTCATAGATTCCTCGTTGCAGGGTGATAAGGATTGTTCTTATTATGCTAAATATGGGCACTGCAAGTTCGGCACCACCTGTAAGTTTAATCACCCGCAGCCACCTGGTTTACAAATGCCAGTACCAGCACCTGGGCCTGGAGCATTGCCTACACCGGCGGTCTATCCAACTTCTTCTGTTCCACCTTCCCAACAATATGGGGTAGTTCCTGGCAACTGGCCAGTTCCAAGACCGGCTGTGTTTTCACCTTCATATGTTCCTGGGACTTATGGTCCCGTGCTTCTACCCCCTGGAGTTGTTCCTGGTTCTGGTTGGACTCCCTACACAGTATGTGTAGCTGAAGTTGTTTATTTAATGTGGAGTTTTCTTTGAATGCCCTTCCCCTGATAAGTTGTGAATTTGCTTGGTACAGGCATCAGTTAGTCCTGTGGCCTCCTCGAATCCTCAACCCACTGTTGGAATGGGCCCAGTTTATGGGATTACCCAGCTATCTCCTTCAGTAACTGCCTATACAGGAGTAACAGGACCATATCTATCCATTACTTCTGCTGGCCCTTCAGGCAGCAGTCAACAGGAACATCCATTTCCAGAAAGACATGGCCAACCAGAATGTCAGTATTATTTGAGAACTGGTGTGTGTAAATATGGACCTACATGTAAATATCATCATCCACCGTACGTGCTTAGTCCCCTGGGTCTTCCCTTACGCCCGGTAAGCGTAACATTCTCTGTTCTTTTCATGACAGACGAGATTCTGTGCCTGAAGAAACTGTTTATGACAGATGAACTAGCGCTAGTTAATGAGTGAATTTGAGAATTTTTGCCACGGGTTACATTTGAGTTACTTTCAAGCTGTAATTACTGCATATCATGGATAATTGGATGAAATTAGATTGCTCTTTTGGATTTGTCTAATAGAATTATTTTCAGAAATAATTAACAGTACACATTTCTTTACTTGGTTAATAGTAGACTTCTCAGTTAAAATTTAGTGAAGAGATTTTGATGGCATATAAATTTGTGGGATCTTCTCTTTTCTTTCTTTTTTCGTATCTTTCTGATTACTATCTTTTCTTTTCTTTTGTGAGGTGGGGGTTGGGTTGGAGTTGTGTCAGTACCATGGAATCAGATTCTGTTCATCTCCTTGAGATTGAAAAACAGAATTTAAGCCTTGGATGATACCTTAGCAATGAAGTTCATTAGATTCAGCCAGAGGGACAGCATTCTTTCTTCTCATATCTATCTCTTACTGGGAACACTGCCTTTTAACTCTAGTTACTTTACATTTTTTACCATCTACGACACTGACAATATATTTAAGCATGTAGGTGGAGGTGCCCTCTGGTATGATGGACTAAATGATTAGTAGCTTTTAGTATATTTTATCCTGCTCTTTGAAATTGGAGCATAGCATTTCTTCCTTTGTCTTTCATGACGTGTGCATGAGTACATCAGAGTGTGCTGATTAAATTAGATTGATTTACTCCCTATATTCTTATAATGCTGTCGGTTAAAAAATTTCAGATTACCAAAATATTATTATCTTGAATCTACACCCATGTGCATATGATTTGTGTCTTGAACCTAGGCATACAACAATAAAAAGAAACTAATCTCTATTCCAAAAAATAGTTAAGGTTGGCTACATCAATTCTCCTGCAATGCAGTTCAGTTCACTACCATTTAACCGAATGGCCATATAATGTGTCTTTGGCCATAGATACGTTAAAAGTATTTGTTGGCAATAATTGATGGACAATTCTCAATTATTTAACCAAGCTTATCTTTATGTTAATTACATTTACCCAGAACTAATATGCCTTGGCTTTTCGTTATCGCTATGTACTTATATTTTGTTGTGGCAAATAGCAATGCCATCACTTGATTTGAATTCCTTTTAATTATCTTCTTGTGGTTTGAAAATTGTCTGGGAACGTTTGTTGTTTCCAAAACCCTAGCCCTTACCTAATTTCTATATTAACATTGCCTGATGGTTTTAATTTTGTTAATGTAAAATGATAGTATAGCTCTGTTCATGTAAAACTATTAGTAATGTTGTAGGAGAAATAGTTGTGGATCCCATAAAATGAGTGGATAATAAATGTGTCGTAGTTAGGAATGTATGGTAGAAATTAATTTTTGACTTTGACTTGATAAAAAATGAAATTATAAGTAATTTTTTAGGAAACACGAACAAGGGCTTTATTTTTAATATGAGGATGGCACAATGACATTGTAAGAAGGCATCAGTCATTCCAAGTGGCCTATGTAGACATAATTAGGTTAAGTTAAAGGGGAGAATGGGAGGGTTAGGAGTTGGGTTGGTTAATCAGTAGTGTTCTGAAAACTACAAAAAGTGGGTTATTTCCAAATGATGTGGAGGTAACTGCATGAATTTAATTTGCATTTCCATATTTTTATTTTCGTGCTATTTTAGGGCGGAGTATTTATATGATTACTATTTTGTATAAATATGAGAATCATATGGTAGCATTTTTTGTCATGTTATGACTGTTTTAATTATTTTTCAGGGTGCACCAGTTTGCATTAGCTATTCACAGAATGCAGTATGCCAGTTTGGACCCTTGTGCAGATTCGATCACCCCATGAAGACGCTGAGTAGCAGTCCATCTGCATCTTCTCTTACTGATATGCCTGTTGCTCCATATCCTGTGGGATCTACTAATGCAACTTTGGCTCCATCATCCTCATCGTCAGACTTGAGACCCGAGGTTATTGCTGGATACAGAGGAGACTCTCCATCACCCCAAATGTCATCTATAAGCAGTACAGGTGCTTCAGTTGGTTCAATATATTCACAAAGTGGCCCCGTTTCTCATTCTAGCGTTCAGCAGTCGGGACAGGGTATTGGAGGTGAGGTTTGTACATCAAACTGAACACAAGAAACCATTTCAGGATCCTTGTATATCAATTTTCATGAACCCAACAGTCAACACTCCATTTCTGGTGCAAGCTCCTCTACCTGTGTCCACCTGTGTTGATAATGTCATCCTTTGCCCGCCATTTTCATTTTCAATAAGCGATTAATACCCCCTCAAAGATCCGAGAACACCTTACTCTTCCTGCTAGCTAGTTTTTGAATAAAAAAGAAAAAAAACAAAACCTCATTTAAAAGATAATTTGCACCACTGCCCAAATTTTGGAGCTGCTTGTGTCTATTTATGTTGTCATTCTCAGAATGGGAACAACCTCAACTAGGTGACGAGTCTCAAGGTGTTCTTGTTCCCCTTTTTTGTCCGGGGCTTTGTTGTGGAACAAATAATAAATTTGGAAAATCGCAAAGGTGATTTAATACCGCCTGGAATGTAAAATATACAGTTATGTTGTGGGATATGAATTGCTTGAATGCTGCTTCAATAAATTATCAACAGTACATCAAATTCTTAAAAAATCTTGAATTTATTGAGTAGTTTTCATAATTTTCCAGTTGTTTCAGATTTGGGGTTGCTTATAATGATAATTATTATTATTTTTTTTCCCTTCTCATGAAGTTCCAAAATTAAAATTATCGACTTCATAGGTACAATGCTGGAAATTGTGCCTTACAAATTATACATTTTACTTGAAAGGGGACAATGCTGAAAATCATTTTGTGATATGATGTTAAATTAGGCACTACTGAACAATATACTGACAAATTTGGCGCAATCGTGCCTTTAGTGTTACTTGAATGAAAAGATGCATAGCTTTTTAATGCTTTCATTCATTTCATATCAATACATTAAATGCTGCAAGCAACAATGCATGCTTGATATTCATGAGTTAAACATGAGCAGTTTCGATTGCCATTTCTGTCAAGTCTTCAAGTTTATATACACGTTTGTTTGGTATATGATATTGGTCCTAAAAAGGCTAAAATCTTGTTTATAGTACCGTTTTACCAAAAATGTTGCAAGTATGTGGTGTGCGCACGTGTGTATAGTTGCTATTTAGTATGCTCAATTGAACAACGTCATGTTTATCAATTTTTCTTTTTAGTCATATCCAACCCAGTAGATTAAAAAAATATGTTGTTGGCTCTTTGAGTAGTAAATAAAGTTGTATGTGATTGAACCATAATTAGAGAAAACTCCAAGAGAGTATTAATGTAGTAATTGATTTCCAGAAGTTCAAAATTACAATGACATTTTGAACCAAACACATTACAGGAATAACCAAAATACTCTCATCTCTGCTTACGGACTCGAACTTAGGTGAACTATCCATGACCAGAATCTTGAGTGAAACTAAGTGAAGGTCGGAATCGACTAACACTGAAGAATCAACCGGTGAGAGAGATGTAAATAGATTTCTAAATTCAGGAGTTGCTTCAAATCAATCTTCAATTTCAGCATTCAAAAAGGAGAGTACCCCAAGTCTACTGTATCCCCAAAATAGGGAAATAAAGATGTGCAACTTTCTGCTGAACTTGTTGGATCCATCATCTCAAAACTTGTATAATCACACATTGAATCCAAAGTTCCCATGCATCCATTTGAAGAACTGTTTATCATGGCTGAAAGTTCACAAGAACTCAGTCCCCATGCCTGCTGATCATCATTCCAGAAACTTTCCGGGTTTGACATCATTGTTGAAACACTCATCGAATCAACAGGAAATTCATTACTATCATAACACGGCAGATTCTGCAAGAAACTCAAATCTGGGTAGAAATTATGATTATGTGAAGAATTATTTTCATTGGTTTCGTTTGAGTTCATGCTGGCAGTAGTAGCAGGAGGCTTCAAACAGTTGTTAGGAACAATGCAATCCAAATACCCTGAGTTTGTACTGTCAGTAGACATAAAGAAACTGTCATCATAATCAGTTTTCACTGTGTGCTTATTATCTTTTCGTGGAATGTCAGGCTGAAACGTACTGTTTTGATTATGATGATCCTTCTCGTCTTGATCAGTACGTTGAATCGGTACCTGCAAAGTCGACGTCAAAGAGGACGCACTGTTTTGATTTGTGGGCTGCTGCAAGAAGCCTTGGAGATCAAAAGGGGTACTCAGAAAAGATTGAAAAGGTGTATTACTATAATTATCAGAATATATAAAATTGGTTCTTGCTTGAGTGCCCTTAATCTTTAGGGCAGCCCTATCATATGCAAGAGCAGCTTCTTGGGCAGTATCGAAAGTCCCAAGCCAGTGTCTTTCTTTGGTTGTAGGGTCCCTTATTTCAGCAGCATATCTGCCCCAAGGTCGCCTTCTTACACCAAGAAATCTTCCTGGTTCTGTTTGTTTTTTTCTGCCTCTTCTTTCGGTTGATAAAGGGATAGATGTATTACGTTGTAATAATGCAAAACCCGTTTCTGTAAGAATAGGTTCAAAGAGATTGAAGGGGTTGTTTGAGGATTTTGAGATAGACATTGTGATTTCTTGTAAGAATTTTGTTGAGAAAGATGAGGATTTAGGAGAATGAGGGAAGTTGTGTNAGGGTTTCTTTTAAAGAAGGAAATGGAGAGAGGGAGAAGGACAGTGTACGTCATTCATTCAAAGACCAACCCTTTTTTGAGCTCTTTTAGAAAAAATTTCTTTTGGAGGGTGGATTTTGTAATTTGAATAATGACATTTAAAGGTTGAACCCCAATCTTAAAGATTGAACCTCAATCTTGAGACCTCCCACCGTCCCGCTCTTAGAGTATTGTGGAGGAGGTAAATAGCGAGATGTGTCTAACAAGCCAGGGTACAAGAGCTGTCATACTGATACCCACAAAGAGTCCAATTTCAAACCTTGTTTAGAGGCAGAAATCGAACTTTTACACTGATGCTGTTAGCTCAGCTGAGATTATCTCACTCATGTTCTTTGCATCGCTGAGTTATGCTTAGCAACATAACATGTCGGATTAATCATAAATTCTTATATTAAAATTGAGTCAATAATTTTTATAACACAAGTGTTATGACTTAGACGAGTGTTGAACATCTCAAGTCGACGCTATCACATATTATGGTTTCAATTTTGAGACATTGCATGTCGGTACCGTGGATTAGATCGATACCCTGGATTAGACAGGAAGGTTTGTTCTGTCTTGTACATTCATAAAAGCACATAGTAGTAATGGACAAATTTTGTTTATCTTTTCTTTAATATCGTCGAGGGCTACTTAGTCCAAACTATCAAAACAAATAATTGTGATTTCAATTTTAAGAAATTACAAACACATCCTTAAAATTTAAACGCTTGAGCAATCGCATAATCATCATTAGACACATTAGCATGTTATTAATATGAAATTGCACTCATAATGACCTTAAAATTGGATTCATAAGGAATGTTGGGATTGATTAAGAAACTTTAACAATTTGAGCAGTGAAAAATAAGAGAGAAAATGACCGACACAGATTTTTGTCTGTATTTTTCTTGAGAAATTCATATATTTAAATAAGTTAATGATTAATCTTTGTATTATTCTTGTGACAAGTCTGAAATGTCACATGTTTAATCCGCATTCCATGCAAAACATATTATTAAATTTTTATTTTATTTTCTTGTCTTCTTCATGATTTTCAAAGGGAGCAGTTAAAGATTTTCATTATTCCATATGAGTATTAAGAAACAGCAACTGATCTATAAAAAAAAATTATTTTAAAATTACTTTTTTACTTAAATAAACTTACTTGTAAGTAAAAAATTTTAAGCTTAGTTTTATTTTCAAGTTGGGTACATATAATCTTTTTCTAAACATTGTATGGGCTAAAATTGAGAGAAATATAATTTAGTAAAATGAAGATATTAATACCGGTAATTAAAGACCAAGGGTTGGTGAGAGAAAGACGAGAACTCATAAAAATAGGCTTTGCCCATTGGGGCTAGTAAGAGTGTCATAAAAGTTTAGCATGAACGAACAAAAGTCGCAACAATAAAATAGTATCAAAGAAAAGCAATTCCACTTTTTTTTTCCTAAAATCCTAACCTACAAAGATCACAAGTACCTGAATATGATAAGCAACCATTAGAAATCAGTGAGTGAAATAAGATGGATGGAGAGAAATAATAATAATAAGTGGATGAAGCCTTAGTCCATTTTAACATCCAATCTTACCTTATAGTGTAAAAACGTGGTCTCAATAGAGCGTATTTGTAAAGAGTAATAAAAATTAAGCCCTTGTTTTTAGTTAAAAAAAAAAAAATCAGATTTTTAGTAAATTTTGATAATATTTGATGAAATGTGTGATTGAAAATTTGATAGAAATTATGGATTTCATAAAATATGTGATTGAAAATGAATTTGATGAAAAATGAGTTTCAAAAAATTGGGACTAAATATGAGCTAAATGCTCTATTGCACTAATCCATTTGCTATAAATCTAGTTGATTCAAATATTTTAATAGATGTAAAAATAAATGTAAAAGAATACTTAAGCAGAATTACAATGTTAAAATGAGTTTGTGGTTATGTAGAATACGTCAACTAGTAAAGATTGTATTGATCAAGAATAAAGAATGTCGATTTAAGTGGTTACGGCCACTTCTGGTAACAAGTGTGATCCTAGTAGAACATGAATCATGATTAACACTTCGTGTTATAGTAATTAAAGATCTATTCAAACCAATGCGATAAAAAAATAAAAATAAAAATAAATAAAAATAAAAATAAAAATCTAATTGTGAAATTATATTAAAAAAAACTATTAGGCTCCGTTTGATAGGCCGAATTCCATTTTCCAACTTTTGTAGTGTTTGATTGGCGAAATTTCCCGGGAAAATTTTCCAACTTTTCAAATTTTCCACCTTTTTGAGGAAAATAAATTCTTGATGTTTTGGTGGAAAAATATTTTCCAACTTTTCAAATTTTTTTTTTTGCAATTAAAAAAGATTCTAGACATAATGGTAAAAAAAAAAATTCACTTTTATTAATAATTTTCATGCAAAACAAAGCCAAACAAATGATATTCGGTATGATTTTTTTTTTTCAATTTTTTTTTTGGCAATTGAAACAAATTCTAGACCCAATGGTAGAAAACATTATCACTTTAATGGACAAGTTTCATAAAAAACGAAGTCAAACAGATACCAAACTTTCAATATTTTTCATAAAAAATTATACCAATTCAACACAATTAATTACAATTATCAGCAAAACAATTTCTAAGAAAATATTTTCTTTCCCTGTAAAATATTTTCTTTTCACTCATTTTCCACATTTCTATCAAACGGACCCTTAATGAAAAAGTTCGTCATGAGTCATCAAGCAGCGCCTTGTCTTTAAAAGTAAGTAAAAAGGGCTATGGTCAAAAGTATAATAAAACTGCCCAAACAAAAAATAATTAGTGGGGGCAATAATCTAATTAATTAAGCACTTCTAATAGGATGCTTTTTTTTTAGCTTTTTGTTGTTAATTAAAACTTCACATGCCTAAATGGCATTGGAAACATCATAACTTATCAATAATGATCAAACGGGTCAACTCATTTTTGTCTTTAGCTTTTCAAAATTCCATAATGACTTATTGAAAAATAATTCGGGAGAAAGAAAAAAGAAGACTGAAAGAGAGATTATTACGATGAATTCTATGCTAAAAAATTCATGTTAAAAAGTTGAGATGAAATTCGATCATCAATCGAGAATGAGATGAAGTATCTGATTACCTCTTTTTAAGAAAGAGAAAGGTATTCATTTTGATTAGACAACGATTTCGATTTCAAATGTAAGGTTATTGATCCAATTATTATTTTTATCTTTTTAATATAACTTATGCTTGAAAACTTTTTTATGGTAAAATGAGTGCATGTAGGCACCCCTTGGGTTCAACATGATGTGGAACTCTCGTCGATCATTTTTTTCTTATCTTTTTTACTTCTTTTTTATGTCGATAGTATAAAAAAAAATTAAGTATTACGTCATCATATTTGAAGTCGACTATATAAATTTGTTTTTGTCCACCGTTCCATTACATTTTGTGTGTATTGAAGATCTAAAAAAATTAAATAATATTTAGCAACCATATTTTTTATTTTTAAACTTTAATCATAAATTATAGTTTAATGAGTTTGGCATGGACAAAATCTATGACCATTGACTCCTCCACTACACTTTTGAAGGATTGAACTATAGATGCCTTGAATGCCATTAATTTTATCTTATTCCATATTCAAGAACAAAAAATATCTTGTCCAAAAAAAAAAAAAAAAGGGAAA
>CAIGRQ010296064.1:0-10660 GCA_903798375.1 Fraxinus sp. D2006-0159
TCCTCCTTAATTGGAAGCACCGACAACTCCTTTAAGAGTTCAATCAGACAGCAACCCTCTAATATTACGTGTGACCTAGCGAATCTATCAATACACTCAAAATATGACGGGACGGATAAAGTGGTAATAGGAGACTGTTCAGGTTTGCGTGTCTCACACATTGGCTCTTTGGTTTTTCAATCACCAACATGCACTTTTTGTTTAAATAATACACTTTGTCTTGCAAATACTGTTCACCATTTTACCACTCAAAACAATGTTTTTCTTGAATTTCACCTCTCTCATTTTCTTGTCAAGGATCAGATCACGAGGGTGACAATACTCAAAGGTGCATGTGAAAACGGTGTTTACACCCTCCCGGACTCATTGGTGAATTCCTCTTCAAAAATGGTTGCGAATGTGCATAAGCGGACATCGATTGATGGGTGGCACAAGAGACTTGGACATCCATCACAAAAAATTGTCCATCATCTTATCAAAAACTTTTCTCTTCCAGTAAAAAATGGTAAAGTGCCTCAACTTTGTCCTTCTTGTTCTATGAATAAAACACATCAACAACCTTTTCATTCAAATAGTTTAACTAGCAATGCACCTCTTGATATTCTCTACACCGATGTTTGGGGTCCATCACATATAATTGGTATTGATGCTTCAAAATATTACTTGATTCTCATTGATCACTTTACCAAATATATGTGATTTTATCCCTTGAAAAACAAATCTGGAGTAAGCACTATTTTTCCACATTTTAAACGTCTCGTCGAAAATCGTTTTCAACGAAAAATCAAATGTCTTTACTCCGACAATGGTGGAGAATTTGTGGTACTCAGACAATATTTTTCAACTCATGGGATTAGTCACTATACGACCGCCCCCCAAACCCCTCAACAAAATGGAGTTTCCAAACGTCGTCATGGACATCTTGTTGAAACAGGTCTAACATTGTTACAAGATGCCTCTCTACCTTCATCATATTGGCCTCGTGCTTTTCAAATAGCTTTACCTCTTAACCAACAACCAACACAAAAATAAGTCACCATTTCAAGTTTTATTCCAACAAAATCCAAATTATCTCAAGTTAGGAAAGTTTGGCTGTTTGTGTTTCCCTCTAACCCGGCCTTACAACTAAAATAAATTCAGCCCAAATCCATCCCGTGTTTGTTCGTAGGCTACTCTTAAACTCCTACAAATGTCTCGACGTCTCCACAAATCGTATGTATCTCTTGCGGTACGTCCTCTTTGACGAACCCAACCCACAGCTCGCCATCTCGATCTTCTGCTCTGCCACCTCGATGCTACCTCTGCTACGACCACCACCAGTGTAGTTCGAGAATACGCCGTCTTTCCTGTACCCTCAGGTATATTCCCTAATTTATCCTCTTATAATTTCCCCAATTTTAGTTCCACTTCTCCAATTGCATCACGCAAGTCACACATGATCGAGTCCACTCCATCAATGGTCTCACCCACTATGAGTACTCACCATCCAACTACTGAAATAGCAACCACTAACCCTCCAGTTGAACTAATATGAACCCACCTCATGACCACACGTTCTATGAACAACATTCACAAGCCCAAACAATTTCACTCAACCACAAAACATTCCATTCCGCTAACTATTGAGCCAACTTGTGTGATACAAGCACTCAGTGACCCGAAATAGAGGACTGCAATGTATGAAGAACTCACAGCATTGATGAGGCATAGTTTGTGGGAACTAGTTCTCTCGCCCACACACTATAAATCGGTGGGCTGTAAATGGGTATTTCGCGTGAAAAGAAAACCTGATCGGTCTATTGATCGTTTCAAAGCGAGACTTGTTGTAAAATGGTATAACCAACGCCCGAGTTTGGACTACAAAGAGACGTTTAGTCCTGTTGTGAAACCTGCAACAACAAGAATCGTCCTGACTATTGCTGTTATGTAAGGGTGGATTCTAAGATAACTTGACATCAATAATGTTTTTTTGCATGGACTGTTGACCGAGGATGTTTACATGTTACAACCTTCGGGATTTAAAGATGTAACCAAACCATATCATGTCTGTTGCCTACGCAAGGCTATTTGTGACCTAAAACAGGCACCAAGGGCATGGTATTCTGCTCTAAGGCATACTATAATAGAGCTTGCTCTAAGGCATACTATAATAGAGCTTGGTTTTCTCAATTCAAAAGCTGATTCTTCCCTCTTCATCTACAAAACCAGCTCTGTCACATGTTTCTTGTTAGTGTATGTAGATGACTTGGTCATAAGCTGTAGTGACAATCACTTTGGGCCTTATTAGTTGACAAACTTGGTAAATGTTTCTCCCTAAAAGACTTGGACAAGTTCATTACTTTTTAGGAACGGAAGTCATACCTACAAAATTTGATCTTTTCTTATCTCAACATAAATACATTAGAGACGTTCTGACCAAGCACAATATGCTGGGTGCAAATAATGTGTCAATACAATTATCCACCACCACAGCCCTCACACTTGTTGATGGAACAAGCTCAGTAGATAGCACTGCATTCAGGAGTGTCATATGTGCTCTTCAATACTTATCTCTTCTAGGTTAGATATCTCATTTGTAGTAAATAAACTATCTCAATTCATACATAAACCCACTACAACACATTGGACAGCTGCCAAAAGGCTCCTATGCTACTTGAAACAAACAATTATACATGAGATTCACATCACCAAAACCAACAATTCAGCTCTTACAACCTACACGGATGTAGATTGGGCAGGTAACTTTGATGATAGAACTTCAACCTCTGCCTATATAAGCTTCCTTCCCTAATCCAATTTCTTGGAGCTAAAAAAAAACAAAGGGCAGTTGCTAGATCGTCCACCAAGGTAGAATATCGGGCTCTTGCAAATGTAGATTGGGAAACAATTTGGCTCCTTACATTATTTCAAGAACTCAGCTTCCCAATATTCTTTGCACCAAAGCTGCTTTGTGACAACTTGGGAGCAACACAATTAAGCCTAAATCTTGTCCAGACTCTCGCATGAAGCATATACAGATAGACCTGTGCGTGATATGGTTTAAAAAGGAGCATTACAAGTTCATCAAGTCAACACCCAGGACCAGGTTGCAGATCTTCTAACAAAACCTCTGTCAAGGCAACGAACGGAACATCTCAGGAACAAGATCGGACTTGTTGATGGTACCCCTATCTTGCGAGGGCGTATAAAGGAAGATCACACAAATCAAGCAAATGACACTAATTCAGCCAAAGATCATGCTTGGACAGCCAACAATTCACGGCACAATTCTCTGTAATATTCACTTTTGTACAGCCTTATTCTTAGCTATTTTTCCCAGAATAGAATCTGTAATTCTTGTATTTAAACCCACACGACCACCATGCAATAGGGGGGAGAAGAGTTTGCCATTTCACTTAAAAATAAAGATATTTTTTTTATTCAATTCTCATCAGCTAGGTCCAAATAGATTATAATGACAATCCAATTAAAAAATTAAATAGCTTATGATTTAATGGCGAGCACGCGCGCGCGCGCGTACACACACACACACATATATATATTCGAACTTTTTGATGGGAACGAAACTCCGACCCATTCCCCAATTATCAAATACACAGACCTCAATGACATCACCTTCATCACTCTCATTGCTCCGATCATTGCCCTTCGACTCATCATAGTTTTAATCTCAGTTCTAGAGAGACCATTTATCTGTGGGCCCCATAAATCACTCTAGTAGTAATATATACAAAACTCACATAATTGAGGATTGAAGAACTAATCTCACCTTGAAAAAAACCACATCAGCGATGTTCACTACTTTATGAAAGCTATGTGGAGGCTAAGAGGCTTCCCATGAAAGTATCTATCATCGTAGTCCATTGTCATGTTATCCTACATGTTAAATAATATTATAATCCATTCAAAGCAAACAAAAAATTATGCAATCATATACTATCTTCCAACTCAAAATTCAAAAGAACGAATGTAGTTAAACATTTTCCATTTTGTTTGTCTTAATGCAGAAAGAATTCAAAATGTTGTATTTAACGAAGAAACAAGTGTTCATGGAACTGGAAATTAACAGAAAAATGAACAATAAGATTGAAGAAAAGATTCTTTTATCGTGTTGGAGAAAACAATAAGTATTAGATTAATATCAAAATGGAACTGCAACTCAATAGCTTAACCAGAGGGGTGAGAAAGGAAGTACCTGGCAGATGGCCTTCAATTCATCAATAAGGTCTCGTGGAACTTTTCTAGATGAACCTTTGACAAGATAATCAATACAGCCTTTTCCACCACCAATGCTCTTTCCTCTAAACACAAAGGAATTATAAGAGATTAAATAAAAGATCTACATTACATCATTCATGTTTCTAAGAAACATAATTTTCCATTGAGTGAGTTCTTGAAACTATAAGGTTCCAACTTCATTGCACCCAAGTTATTTCAATTCAAAGAAGCATGATTAATATGTATTATTTTATTTTGTAAAAAGGTACCTTTTAAGATAATTAGTAATTTTGAGGACGATTTTTTTATTTTTTTTTAAGGAGGGGAGATTGTAACACCCCGAAAATTTCATAATAAAAAATTATTTGTTCTATATATTATATTTTATTATTTTGAAAGTTGAGGGACTAAAATAAAGTATGTTTTAAATTCTTATATTTTTTTGGCCAAATACTTTGTTTTTGATAGAGTGACCAAAAATATATCAACCTCGAACCCATTTTGTATCTCGCATTAAATAAAGTAGATTGAACTCGAGAAAATATAAGATCAGATGAGTTAAGCCAAAGTTATTTCAATTCAAAGAAGCATGATTAATATGTATTATTTTATTTTGTAAAAAGGTATCTTTTAAGATAATTAGTAAAAGAAAATAATATAATATTATATAATCACGTTTATATTTAAAAGGGGATTAACCATACATATTATGTTTTTCAGCTTGGTTGTGCGCGTTTATTTGAATATTTTGCAAGATAATATTTTATAATATTAGTCATGTTTATCCTTAAGATGATTTGATCTATCAAACTTTTAGTTACAACCAATCATTATAACAAATTCTTATCACATTGGATAAACATGATATTTATTACAATTATACTATGACTCAACTACTATTTTTTCCTATAAATAGTGTGTCAATGTCTCACAATTTTCATATAAAAGAGCTGCAAATTCTAAGTATATTTTTATTATCAAAACCTCGTTTCATTAATCAAGGTAAGATACCTTTGTGCAGGTCTACCCTTGGACTGTGATTGTAACACTTAGCTACCAATATGGCCTTATATCTAGCATCTTCAGCTCTCGATGTACCTTCATTTCCTTTAAATACCCACCTATAGTGAACAACCTTATTTTGATTGGGTAATTTCACCAAATCTCATGTGCTAATTTTATTAAGTGGCTCAATCTCTTCCTGCATTGAAAAGCAATCATATGCTAGAATCACTACAACTAACTGCTTCTGCATATGTAGCAGACTCTTTAGTCGAGTTAATACTGTTAGCCATAACTAATGCAAAAGCTACCAAGTCTGTCTCTACATACTTTTGGAGATATCTAATATCTCTACATCGTCTATCCATTACTATAGAATACTGTGGTTCTACTGGTGGTAGAGGTTAATTGGGCAAAGTATTACTTTCCTCTAACTCTAAACTAGACTGATTTAAAGCCTCTTTTTTCTCTTCTAAACTAATTTCCAACCTCGCCTAGGTATTTTAATTCTATTGCTTAGTTTTACCAGAATTTCCAAGAGACAAATTTTGAATTATTGAAAGTTCATTAAATACTACATCTCTACTAACCACTACATTTCCTATTTCTGGACACCATAACTAATAACCCTTTACATCTGATTTAACCCAAGAAAGATGCACTTTTTAGACCTAGTTTCTAACTTCCCATAATCCATATGAGCATAAGCACACACCAAATATCTTCAAATTGGAATAATATGAGGTTTACTAGACTATACATCTTCTGATATCTTTTTTTCAATGGTAATTGAGGGGTAAGCAGTTAATCAGAAAACAAATTGTAATAGCAACTTCAGCTCAAAAAGTCTTTAAGTAAACTTTTTCCATCAATGTTCTAATCATCCGTTCTGCTATACTACTTTGCTGCTGAGATCCAGGCTCTATCAAGTGTCTCTAGATGCCCTCTTCCTGCAAAAGCTGTTGAATTCATCTAAACAAAATTCCAACCTATTATTTATGCATAAACATTTCACCTACTTTTCAATCTATTTTTTAATCATTTTTTTCCACTTATTGAAGGTTGTATACACGTTGCACTTTTGTTTCAAGAAGAATACCTATGTCTTTATGGAGAAATCCTTAATCAATATCAACAAGTAATAAATAAATCATTTATAAGGCATTCTCGCCGATCACCAAAGATCTGAATGGATATACTTGAGTGTTCCCTTCGTGTTGTGCCTCTCTTTGGTGAGTCTGGCCATTTTCTATTTTCCAAAGTCATAATGCTCACAAAACATCATATTATTAGTTTTTTCCCATCAAGAAGTCCCCTCCTACTGAATTCTGCAATGTCTTTCTGACTTATATGCCCAAGTTGTCTATGCCAAAGGTTTCTAACTTCTTTATTTGTCAAGGAAGAAATAGTAACTGTTGTATTCCCTATAAGTGTAGAACTCTGCAAAATGTACAATTGATTGGAGCTTTTATGTCTCTTCATGACAACTAGAGCTCCCCTACTCACCTTCAAAACTCCACCTTTACTAGTGTATCTACAACCCTTTGAGTCAAGTGTACTCAAATATATGAGATTTCTCTTCAATTCTGAAACATGCCTTTCATTAGTAAATGTTCTAATAGCCCCATCAAACACTATGATCTTGACTGAACCAACTCCAAATATTTTTCAAGGCACGTTGTTTCCCATAATCAAAGCACCTCTAGAACACATTCCTCACAAGGTTTGGAATCTCCATTAGAAATCACAAGGAGTTCTCCTTTACTTTACCCATCTTCCATAACATTAACCTTTACTATATTTTCAAGCTGCTTTTCCTTATCACTAATAGCATCACCCATTTTGTTTTTCAATTTGTAGCAATCAACTCTAATGTGTCCCTTCTTTTTGTAAAAGGGATATACTTTCTTTGTATGTTGAGACTTTGATTTATCCCTCACATTTCTACCAAAATTCCTATCTCGGTTCCTTTTACGAATAACCAGGCCTTCAACCCGATTCCTAGATCCTACTACAACATGGTTTAACTTTTCTTTTGGCAATAAAACATTATAGAACTCGTCTGCAGTGAGAGTATCACGACTATAGAGGATAGTATATCTAAATGTCGAATACAAAAGCAACAATGAACATAACAACATCAACATAAGATCCTCCTCATAATATTTTCGACGTACCTTTAGACATTTGGTGAGAATACAAGCGTTGTTTCAAGTAAAACTTATTGGTCAAACTCTTTGTTATACTAAGCTATTTCAGTCTTAGCCACAGTGCAGTGGCACTCTTCTCCTTAAGAATATACTGAAGATGTGATTGATAGGTGTAGATGGATTTGTGACGAGACTTTTTCAATCTCTATGCTGCTTTTCATCAAGCGTCCAGGTTGAACGCATCTTGTCAAAATCTAACAAGGTATCATTCAAATTCATCTGCACAAGAACATCGTGCATCTTCACTTGCCATAGAGAAAATCTCGTGTTGCGATCCAATAACGGGAATTGATATGTGTATTTTTGTACACTTATTTAATATCTAAATACGCTTATTATTGATTAAAAGAGCAGATGTCGAGCCATAATTAGGTAATTTTGACTTTTATGGGTCATAAACTCCAAATGGAAAGAGAACAAAGCAAAAGAGAGTGAAAATGGACAAAAAAAGGTACAAAATTATGAATTTGGAACTAAAGTGCAGATGTCAACCATTGAAGGACCTTGGAGTGCAATTAATGGAGGGAAAAATTGATATGGAAGTTAAGATATGAGGATCAAATTTTACAAGATCAAAGTTGAGGGACCTTGAGTGAAAATTGCTAGAGGACTAGTGTACAAAAACAAAATGAAAAAAAAGAAAAAAAAGAAAAAGGAATTTGAAATCGAAAGTTGGTGCCTAGGCACCGAATTTAATTAAAAAAGAAACTAGGGGACTATTTTTTTTTCCTCCAAAACCTAGGGCTTTAGCTGGTTTCACCTCTTTCATTGTGGTTTTTTTGAACAGGAAAAATGGGGCAGCTGCTTCACTGGGGTCTTTGGCCGGTTTCATCTCTTTCATTTTTCTTTTCTTTCACCTTTCTTTTAATTTTCTTTTCTTTTCCTTCTCAATTTCTTGGTATTTTTGTGGGAAATTAGAGCACAACAAAGGAGATTCAATCAAGGAGTTGGAGATGTTTTTGGGAAAATCAAGAATAAGGGTTTTATCATCATTAAAAACCAATCAAAGGGCGTTCTATCTCTTCTCTTGTATTTAATTCATTTTTCTCCAAATTTGTAATGAATGTTATGAATACTCTCCTTTGTTATTATATATATATAATATGGACTAATTTTTTTGTGTTGAGATTTATGGTAGTAGTTTAACTTAACTTTAATTAATTTTAGTATTTGCTCTTTAATGTTAAAATACTTATTTTCATGTGTATTTATTATTGTATCGAATGCCTTTCATATATTTGGCCATTACATGATTGAGTTTGGTGATTTGTACATTGTTCGAGAGAAGATTGTACATTTTATACCAAATAGTAAATATCCTAAGTTTGTAGAGGGGATAGAAATGTACTACTAATCTTAGGTGACCTACTGAGCTATTTTCACAAATATTTAATGTGGTTGTTTGATTTTAATTGACATAAAGATATGGAAGGTTGAACCAATTAAATAAGGTTAATTTCTCTCAAGAAAGGTAATTAGCTAAAATTGAAAATTCGGGTCAAATATTGTAAATCAGTAATTTATTAATTGATTTGTGGAGAAATTAATTAGGCGACAGTTAAGCGAAACTATGAAACCCAACCACATTTTCCTCAAAACTTTCTGGGGTTTTTATTTTCATATTTTATATAATTTTAGTTAGTTTCCTTATTTTTTAAAATCATAATTTTATTGTGTTTGGTCTTATTGTTAGAATTAAATTGATTAAAGTTGTGTAATCGAAAGTATACATTTCTCAGGGGATCGACAATTCGAACTCAAAATGTCAACTTTATTATTTGAACGCGACCCGTGCCCTTGTTTTTTGCACTTTCATAGCGAACGTGTATCATATTTCACTGTTGCCATGTGGAATATCAACCTTACTTTGATACTAGTTTTGTTGTGAATAAAGTAAGAAATTTCAGAGATGAAATAAATAAATCAATCACAAAAGAACATCAAGATTTTACATGGAAACCCAAAATGGGACAAAATCACGGACAAAGGAGTATTTCACTATGATCAATAATGAATGTTGTTTACATAAGATCTTAAAGATCTCTCAAGGCTTATGTACATTAAATTAAGTTTACTCATGGTTCTTTTATAAAAAACCCCCAAGCACAGAGTTTTATAAGGACTAGAGTGCATGTTAAAATGTGAAACATGCTTGAGCCGGAAAAAAACTGCCACTCGAGCGCTAGGCAGGCGACAATCGACACCAAGTAAGCGTCGATCCTGTTTTGAGTGCTCGAGTGGGATCCAGGCGGACAACGAGCAAGAATGCATCGACTTTTTCTTCTGGTTCCATAATTTAACCTCTTCAAGTCCCACTCAACCAAAACACCAATACCTAATAGAATTTGGGTCATACTTCAACAATTCTTTTATGCTAAATCTATTTCTCTACCTGTACAATGGAAACTTAATCATGCTTCAATAAAATGAGAAAGATTTTAGTATGTTTTTCTTTCTTATTCTTCATCCAACCTTTGTGCATTTTCTTTACCTATACGTAAGTTGAACCTAATATTTAAATGCATAAATTTACCGAGAATAAATAACAAAAATCTGAAAATTCTTGGATTTTCCTGAAAGTGAAACGATCCAATTTTGAGTCAGAAAAATTCAAACTCTAAAAAGGGTGATCAACAAATTAAGTAGACAAACTTATACATGTTTTTTCAGACGGGCAGATTTGAAAGTTCAATACAATTTCTAAAAGGATAATAGAAATATCTTTCTTCGAAACAAACAATGTGTTTCGAATGCTTTCACAGGAAGTGTTTTGATAAAACTAAGTGGGTGGAGGAGTTTGCTTTACTATGGTAAACTAGGCTGTGTGATTATTCACATGATAGAGAAAGTAATGCATTGAATACTAATTCGAGATATTGATGCCTTAAATAGGCTTAATTTTTTGCCCTTTCCGCCTTCAATGTGCCAATCTTGACATTTTGTCTTCCTAAATCCTACCGAACATATGTTTGTCCTCAAGGGAAAACATTGATTTTCTTTAAATTAAAAACAACTTTCTTGTTAATTGACACGTCGAAAAAGTGTTCGACAAGTGTACGGATCGTTCAAGTAATAAAAATAGGTTTTAAAGTCCAAGTATCGTTCCCACGACGATTGAGTAGTTTAAATGTTAATTATCTCGACCCTAATCTAAATCAAATGAATTCAATGAGATCTTTGTGAAATTATGATTTTTACTAAATTGAACTAAAACTATGGAATTGAATGCA
>CAIGRQ010296071.1:0-20928 GCA_903798375.1 Fraxinus sp. D2006-0159
GAGATGGTTGGACCTGTTGATTTTGACAATGATGCCAAGTACTGGCAGCAAGATAGATGGAATGGGCAATTTCCTGTTAAATGGCATATCATTAAGGATGTACCGAACAGTAGCTTCTGCCACATACTTCTTGAAAATAATGAGAACAAGCCTGTTACTCACAGCCGAGATTCTCAAGAGGTATCAGTGCTTTCAGAATATTCTATTTCTATAAATCTTCTTCTTTGAAAGTGATGTGAATTCAATTTAAACAGTGGTTTCTGTTCAAATTCCTTAATATCGTTAGCATTAGCTTTTGATTGCTGATTGTATCTCAGTGCCTGCATGAATATATCTTTGTGGGCATTACTTGTCACACTTCATCGTGGTTCAAGTCACTCAATTCTGTTTTCATTTATAATTTTAATTTCATTTTTAAAGGATTAGAAATTGAATCACATCTATTCTTCTGTGTAAAAGTTGGCACTTCGTGTAGACGATAGTCAGAACTGATGATCAAGACAGGGATAAGTTACCAAAAGAAGATGATGCAAATTCTTCTGCGACTCGAATGCAACTAAATATACTATACTAGTTTTCCTAGGACTCCTTGGAATTGTTATGAGACCTTCATTTACCGCACAGCGAACACTATTTGTTTATTGAATTGCTGTGTTTTACCATTGTAGTTTGAATGTTCATCTTTCACTTTTCTTCCCAAACAACTATGGTTCTCCCTATCTCAGTCAACCCATTATTGTTCTGCTTCGCCCTTGTGGTGTTTCTTAGTTACAAAAACAGGCCCTTTGGTAGTAATTTTTTTCCCCTTTTCTGAGTGCTTCACCTTATCTCCCCTCTTATACATATTACATACCTTATAGCTTGTCAATATTAGTATCCTAAACCTTTATCTGGAAAAAAGGGTAAAATAAAAATTCTGCACCTTGTTGCAACTTAATTCACCTTTGATTATGATCTTTAGCCACTTATAGTTGGACAATTTGCGATGGAGATCAATACGGATATATTTTGAAGTCTTAGATGTTACTTTTGTTTAGTTAATTGTAATTTTCTAGTTTAACTTAAATTAGGTTTTATTTCTTTAGTTTCCTACTTAAATTAGGTTTTTTATAACCTATGTATGGAGGGTTAACGCTTTGACATTGAGTACTATCTAAGAATTCTCTCTCCTCCCCGCCCCCTGCACCTCCTTCTCTCTGCCTCCTTTTTTGTTCTCTTCCCTGCCTTCTACTACAATATCTTAGTACTAGTTGGTAATTGTGTCGTCTGCGTCCATCGTCAATTTGACAAAATAATACGCTTAGCCAAACTCCTAATTGGTCCCATCTTGACACGTTTGAAAGGTTTATTTGATGGTCGCACCTTCCCAACTTATATTCTGTTGATATTCGTCTATTTCAGGTGAAACTGGAACAAGGAATTGAAATGTTAAAAATTTTCAAGAACCATAATGCCGAGACATCCCTCCTTGACGATTTTATCTACTATAATGAGCGAGAGAAATCCTTGCTGGAAAGGAAGGTCAAACAGCAATACATGTCAACTGGAAATGCAGGAGCTGCTGTCACTGCTTCTGATTCAATAAATGAACTGTCCAATAACCTGGCTGACACTCTTCATTTGGACAGTGGTAAAACTCTGCCTTAAACCTAAATTGAGCAGCCATTGGACTTGAGCTTGTAGAAAATTGTTACGATTTCGAGAAGTTGGGTAAAATTTGAAGTTGCTAACAGGGATCTTTGAGGTGGTATTTTCTTTCACCTCAGACCCTCTCTCTCTCTGAGTAGTTGATTGTTCCTGGGATTATTAGTGAACATCTGTGACAGTCCTAATACATCTTTCCCCCTCAATTGTTAGTCGTTTCTTCTACATGTAGGTGGCGATTAGGCATATAATTCAACTCAAGGAGGGTTGTGGATCCCGCTAGCTTGATGCTTTGCTGATTGTACTTTTGGTGTTTTTCTTTTTAGTTATAGTTCAAGACAATTATTTTGAACTGCTTTGCAGCATCCTGTAAAAGCACTAAAATGGGTGCCAATTAATTGAAGTAATGAAGCAAATGGAATATAGGCATATGCATCCTACTTTTTGTGGGTTGAAGTGGAATCTGGTTTCATATTTGCATGTTTTGTGAGAGCTTCCGTGTATTCTTCACTCATCTCATAATCATACTCTTCATCACAGGTTAACCTTGAGAAAGCATAACACGAAAGGTGGTTGAAAAGTTTGGGGTGCGGCATAGTTGGGTATGTCTACATGTGCGTGCTTGCGTGTATTACATCCAAACATGCAAATATGAAACCAGTTACACTTCCACAGGTCACTGATCTTTACAGACTTTTAGATATATGGAGTGTATTTTGGTGCTTTTCTTGCTAGTCCTTGGCGGCAAATTATAGGTTCATTCCCAGTACACGTGAAACCAGAGTTCCTTTTGTGCGTACTTCTATATTCTCGAACACATACTAGCATTAGCATAAATTTTGTGTTTCATTGTGTAGCATTTAACTAACCCGATCCATTCGGCATATCTGTGTGTTCATGTAGCAGCTACATTTTTTACTTTTTATATCTTCTTACAGCATCACCATGTTCCAACCGTGAAGTCACATTATCACCCTGTCCCAAAGGCAGAAGTGGACTTCAGTGGTGGCACGCAGAGGGTTGGAAGCATGTTTGGTGAAGCGTAAAAAGTTTACTTATTTCAAAGTTCTGTAGTGACTTTGATTTTGTTTCTACATGTTGGAGATTATGCTAATTGTTAAACTTTTTTCCATGTTATGATTAAAAGTTAATTTTTGAAAATAAGCTAATTTTTTTTTTTAAAAATAAGTATTATTGGTAAAAATGAAAAATAAATACATAGTTCAATGAGGTTAGCTTATAAGCATATAAACAATTTTTTGACAAAGCTGGCTGAAAATGTTACTGTATGTGGGTCCCATTTGAAGACATCCATCCATCCATCCATCCATGTATTTTATTTTATTTTTCTAAAGAATTTGACGGATTATACTTCGGAACGATGGACTTTGGTTACCATAGGCTGTACTTCCAAGCAGTTTCACTGGAAAATCGACGGTCAAGTGGGACCACGCGCCAGGAATTGACTGTGGCGTAGACTGTGGGTCGTTGTCTCCCTAATTACCATGGACGGGCGTACGTCATTGGATGAAATTCTGGGCCCACTCAAGGCGCTTATACACGAATCGTATGTATAAGTGACTACACATCAGGTCTTTCGCGTGTAGTCGGAAAATTTAATTCATTGGTCCCCAGTTTATTATCTGAGTACCAAGTGGATCCCTAATCTTTTAAAAAATAAGGCAAATTAAATTCTGACCTTTCTATGTAATTTAATTGTAAAATTGTCTCAATAATCCCACCAATTCAACGTTTTGAATCTAATTGTGTCTCGATTTATACTGGTGCCTCCAAAAGGTCTCACGAAGGAGTCGAACCTTCATTCGTACTATAAAAATGATTTTGGTCACATAAATGGGACAAACGAAAGCAAATCTCATATCTTAGCCAATCTAGTGTTAGAAGGTAATCTTCCCTCTTGCTTATGCTTGTGCATTCCTATCTCTTATAAATGAGTCAATCGGATCCACTGAATCAATTTTCTCTAGACATAGTAGAATGGAGCTCTATTTGCCTTCTTCAAGTGTTCGTATGATGATAGTATATTATAGCAGAGTGGTGTAGTTGTGGTCATTTCAAGTTAGACTAGTAGCCTGTACACGTGGTGTGTTAAGTTTCGGTGGAAGGGGGTTAGAGGGGATAAGTTCGTTTGCCATCCAAGTATAGTAGAGAGAGGTCACCCTCAAATATATTGATTTTGCTTAGTTGAATGTTAAGTCGAAAAGTTATCTGGTTCAATTATCTAGATGATGGATTAGTGAAGTGTCTTTTCAATAAATCCTGGATGCTGAATTTTATACAAAAATGTCATGTCGTATGCCATTTTACCGTGTCCAATTAAGGGTGGAAATTCCCCACTTAGTGGGGGCAATTGAGCGGGGAGGATGACATGGCACTCCTTCTGGCCTCGTTAGGTTCTCGTCTTTCCTCCATCTATTGCAACAAAGCGCAGGGCTCTAGTAAAAGTTGAAAGCGAATTTAACTTATGTTTGGTGTAGACTAAAATCAGATTTTTAATTATTTTTTTAAAAGTTGATAAAAATTATAGTTAAAAAATTGTGAATTCCATAAAATATATAATTAAAATGAATCATTGATTTTAATTTGAAAATTTTAATAGATTTTAATCTCTACCAAACATTGTAAAATGTTAAAACGAGGTTAGGACTGTAGTGCAATTTCTCTTATCAATTAAAGGCAAGGAAAAAACAAAAGACGAAGACTAGTGCTCATCCATTTTTCCTGTAGTCACACTTCACATTCATTGATTTCATTGCTCTCTCTATCTCTTGAAGTGCTATTTCTCTCTCTCGCTCTAGAACTCTATGTATATTGCATTTTATTTTTGGGGGCGTCGTGGTTTTTGTTTTAACTTTGCGTGTTGTAAAGTTCAAGTGAAGAAATAAGGGGGCAACTTGAACCACTGAGCAGCCGTGGAATTATATTGGGTTTTTCTCAGGCTGTAAATTAAAGCAATGTCAAGCGCTTTCGATCGAGGTATGTTTACGTATTTTCCCTAAGTTTTATCACCGGAGCACTGAATTTGTACAATTATGAGGTTCTTGTGATAGTTGTTGCTGTTTTTTAATACAATTTTACTTGGGGAGAAAGTTAGCCGCGTCACGAAATGTTTAATTTATGTCTTTTTTTTTTTTTGAATTAAGGCTTGCCCTTTGTGGATGTCGATCGAAGCTGAAATAGATTTTTGTTAGCTGCAATTGAAAGTCACCCAGAGATATCAGAAGGAAGAAAGTTGGGTTTTGATTGTTTTACTTTGTTTGAAGTTCTAATTGATTCATGCATAATTCATTTATTAAACTTAATTTTAGAGGAGTAATCTGAAATGACTCAACGATGAGAGAAGCAGCGTGAAAAGACCTTCGCTTTATGGTGGAGAAAAAGTCGTCTTTCATCTACTCAATAATTTTTTGTCTAAAATGTCCTCTACCTCTTCTTTCTTTTATTCCTCTTTTTGTTACAAGTTGAGTGGGGAAGGAGGGAGGGAAAGGGAATATGGCTTCTTCATGCAACCCTAATCCCCCTTACGGCCTTACCCTGTAACTAGATCCACCGCAAGCATCTCATGGTTTTCGCTACCTATTATAAGGGCCTCTTAAACTATAATACTATTTGGGAATTTGATTTATGAGGAAAAAGGAGGTGGACCTTAGTGTGGAAATAAGGCACATATCAATTTCTTGAAAGCATAGTTGGCATATTGGAGGATGACGGTGACATCACAAAGATAGAAGAACACACTGTGGCGGAAAATGGAAAAAAGTACACTCGAAAAGAAAAAGAGGAAAACATCAACTTAAGGAAAATTTATTAAATTAATAATGGCTCCTATAACTATAGGGGATCATAACAATTTCAAATACTATGCTTTATTTGTTATGAATCTCCAGTTGGATGACTTTTATGTTTGTGAATAAGTTTGGTTTAGTAGAACATTTAAATGATTATGTTTTGATTTGACCTTTTGTGATGCATTTTACCTTCTTTTTTTTGTAGAATTCTCGTGATTGAGGTTTTTAGTCCCTCATGCAGAAGATCTAAGAGAAGTTTCAAGGATTTATACTGCAAGCTGTTTTGTTGGGAAAGGAAAATGTTGGAGGGTCCAAAATTTACGGGGATTATAGACCTAAACTCTGCTCCTGACAATTACAATCTCTCTCAAAATTTTTATCAAAAGCTCAATGAGGGGTCTATCATGTCAATTGATAGCTATGGGAGCTTACGAAGCAATGGTGGAGGTTCTGTGGACATGTCAGTGGACAACAGCAGTGTTGGATCAAATGGTTCCCGCACACGCATCTTGGGCCATCAGGGCCTCAAACGTGTCAAGAACTATTCTGTTGCTGCAAGTGTCAATCGTGGGAGAGTCTCTCATGGGTTGAGCAATGATGCTCTAGCTCAAGCTTTGATGGACCCTCAATATTCTACAGAGGGGCTTGGAAATTATGAGGAGTGGACGATTGACTTGAGGAAGCTTAACATGGGTCCCGCCTTTGCTCAGGGGGCTTTTGGGAAGCTCTACAAGGGTATTTATAATGGCGAGGATGTTGCAATTAAGCTTCTGGAGAGACCAGAGAACGATGCAGAGAGAGCACACATAATGGAGCAGCAGTTTCAGCAGGAGGTTATGATGTTGGCTAATCTGAAGCATCAAAACATCGTTCGCTTTATTGGTGCGTGCCGCAAACCCATGGTCTGGTGTATTGTGACTGAATATGCAAAGGGGGGTTCAGTGCGTCAGTTCTTGACAAATCGGCGGAACCGATCCGTGCCTTTGAAATTGGCTGTAAAGCAGGCCTTGGATGTGGCTCGGGGGATGGAATATGTTCATGGGCTAAATTTGATTCACCGTGACTTGAAGTCTGACAATCTTTTGATCGCTGCTGACAAGTCGATCAAGATTGCGGATTTTGGGGTTGCCCGTATTGAGGTGCAAACTGAAGGGATGACACCTGAAACTGGGACTTACCGCTGGATGGCCCCGTAAGTTTCTTCATTCTTCTTTCTTTCTTCTGCCTCGATTTTTCTTTACTTATACAAGTCTCAGCATGGATTACTTTCAGGTTGTTTCAATTTTTTTATTTTATTTTCCTAGGCATTGATACATTATAATGGTCCTTGTGAATATTTATTTTCTAGGTCTGCCAAATGTGTCTCTTATTGAAATGTGCTGAATAAAACATGCTCTTGTTTGATTTTTAGTTGTTCTCTTGGACTTTGCTATCTTGTTAAGGTTTCTTCCTCCTTCTTAGCTACCTCTAGAAAAGGGAAAAGAAATTGGAGAGGAAATCTGTGTTTTCTTTTTATTTGTTAGCTGAATAATTGGGGCACGTCTCCGTAATATTATGCACTATTCTATTTCATGGCAGTTGTTCCTTGTGCGTCTATGCTCAGGCTGCCAGGCATTGGCTATATGCGCCAACCCATAAAATTTTATGATGCAGTGACTTCGCGATACTGCATTTTCCTCCAGAAAAGATGGGCAAAAGATTTATTAATGTACTTTCCAAAACAGATGATCACATTGTTGTTACCTTTTCGACCTTTGATATTGGTATTTAGATGTATTGAAACGAAGTAAGCTCAGTATTAAGCAGCTCAATATGTGAAGCAATGGCTATGTTTCTCGCGGTTTTGGTTTATTGATATGTCATATCAATTCGACTAGTATCCTTTACATGGTTACCATCAGCCAATCCTTGGGTTTATAAGTAATCCTGCCATTCTAATTCCAGTTTTGGCTCGAAAAATGATTTTTTGTCTTCAAAAAGTAGGACCTTTTCTCAATTGAATAGACATTATGACAGCAAGGACATCAGGCCTCCAATTTCTTCAACTATTATTTGATCAAAAGACCGTTTGCCCTTGATTAACATGAAGTATAAACATATCTTCACTAAATGGGTAAATATGGACCGCTAAGGGGAGGACTAAACAGGAAATGAAGGAATCGTGGAGGGCATCTTGCCAGGCGCATTAAAGGGTTCTGCAGATTATTTTAGTAGATAACCCAAATTTTAAAGTGTCAGATTTTGATAAAAATCTGAAGGAAAATTAAAACCAAACACGGGCTAAATGCTCTTTGGGACGTTTGAGCAAATGGCGTTAACATGTGGGTATTGCTGACCTTTTCATTTTAAAGGAGTCACAGGTAATGGTTAAGTGGTGAGATTGGAGTATTCTGCTCCACCAATTATTTTGGAAACTCATCTTTTAATTGGGGGAATCCTTCTCTATTTTGGAGCTTATTTGATAGTTATGTTTCTTGGTGGGGTTCAGATTTACTATCCCCAATTGAAGTATGAATATCTTTTCTTCAGACGCTGAGGATTTGCTTACTTGCTATCCTAATGAACGCTCAAATGGGAAAACTAGGTTTCATTGTGTTTTCTTTGGTCTAGAGGAGATATGTAGGGAAAGGGGACTTATGATAACTCATTGACATCCGTGTCTTTTCAACTTGAACGTTCTTTGCTGATAGAGATTCATCATTCATAATGTGCATTCTATATGCTGAAGCCTCGTTAATCACCCTTTCCATGTGGACCTTCCTTGTTGTGTTTTAAGTCCATCACCTGAAACCCTTGCTAGTAATAGAATTGTGTAGTTGCAGTTTATGATTGCTTCTCCGTTACACATGATAAGATTTTCAATTTACATACTTAAATAAATTTCATCAAAGCAACCTTGTATGCAACAGTTAATGTTCTCTCATTGAACTACTCTTTGGGGCTTTGAGATCATTGAAGTAAAAGATTGTGGAAATCTTGATCATATTTTTTTTAGTTTAAAAGTAGTCGATGGAGGCAGCAAACACTTCAACTTGGAGTATCTGGAGTTTCATCCATTTGACCGTGGTGTCTTTACTTTGCTGATAGCATTTCATCGTCAAATAAGTAGGTACCCCTGTCCTAGGCAGAGTTTGCGTGTGTCTGGGTCTCATTATAATCTCACAAAATGTGTGGATGATAAGTGGGTAATAGTTGTGAATGTATGGTTAAAATTAAAGTTTGATGGGAATTGTAAGTAACTCGTACTGTTTCCCAAACATAGGCTTGGTGTGCATTAAGAAAGACATGGTGGAAATAGCAGAATAACTGTCAATAATCTTCAAATGGGGTATTAAGTGTCAACCTTCTCAGGGGAGACCATTTTAGACTCTTTTTGAAAAAAACCCATTTGTAGTGTAGATGCTCAGCTCTATCTTGGGCTCACATTTATTTACGTTTATTTTGATACGAATTACTTCACATTGAATGCATTTTGTTACTTTTAAAACAGTAATCTGTTCAGACATGGGTAGTAATTTGTATACTCTCTGTTAGTTATCATCTCCACTGGTTAAATAACTCTATAGCGAGATTTTGGCATTATCTAGTCCACTTGATATTTGTCTTAAATTCTTTCACATTATTTCTCCTTAATTGCAAAGTTGTGCTAGAACAATCTCTAGCTCGTGAAGCACGGGCCACTAGTGCATTTGGTGCAGTTACATGTTAGTGTGCTGAATTTAATGGCAGTTATGCTTGTAAGTTGCAGATTTCAAATCTGGGTCTATATAGTTCTTGGTGGATTGATGAGGGTAAATGGATAAATGTGCCAGTGATGTATGCACAAGTAGTTCAAATAGGTCTTGCTGTCATCGGATCGGCTTACGGTTGTTATGACTTTAATGTTCATATTGATATTTTGACTGTTGATTTTTACCTGAGTAATGTTTTTGGAGTAAAATGTGGGGTTTTTAATTGTCGCATTTCCATCTTTGCGTTATGGTTCTACAATTCTTGAGAGGAAACTACTTGCGCAATATCTTTTTGAATTCTGCTCTGAATCTGAACCTTAAATGTTGAATGGTTAATAGAAGCTACATGTATTTGATATTGCTGTTGCGTCTATAGAGTCACCATTGGAGTTCACAATGGTGCTTAGAATCATTTTCTTTAAGAAATTTCAGTGGGTTGCTCAGTTGGAGTCTGCAGTGTGTCCCCATTTAAAGATTGGAACCTGATATTCAGTGTCACCTCGTCAATGCCTTTTGGTTTTTTCCTGCAAGTAGTTTTCTAACTTCTTTGTAAGTGCGCAATATTTATTATGGTTATTTGAGTGCATTTTATTCTGAATTAACAGGGAAATGATCCAGCATAGGCATTATACACAGAAAGTTGATGTGTATAGCTTTGGGATTGTCCTGTCAGAGCTCATAACAGGGATGCTTCCCTTTCAGAACATGACTGCTGTTCAGGCAGCATTTGCTGTCGTCAACAAAGGTGTCCGCCCAAACATCCCCAATGACTGCCTGCCTGTTCTAAGTGAGATCATGACCCGTTGCTGGGATGCTAATCCCAATGTCCGGCCATCCTTCAGTGAGGTGGTCAAAATGCTCGAGGTGGCTGAAACCGAGATCATGACAACAGTCAGAAAAGCTCGTTTCAGGTGCTGCATGAGTCAACCAATGACTAAAGATTGATGCAAAGAGAGGAAACAAAGAAAAGAGTTAAGAATTGCAAAGGAAGCAAATCAGATTTTATTGCAGCTGTGTATGTATCAAGCTTAATTTCTTTCATCAGATAGAAAAGGGGATGAAATTTATGATGATAACTGCTTGTTTTGTGTTTCTATTCCTAATTTATGGATTGAAGATTTGATGAACTAGTAGTAACACTGGAGATTTGATGTGTATTTATAATGCCCTTTTTGCTGTTTAGCATACATGTTTCATCTTTTTCTACAACATGAACTATAGTAGTCACTGGAATTAGATAATTAGTTCGATATGATATGGTAGTCAAACTTTGTTTTCAGTTACACCACTCACAAGTACTATCTACTATCTGTCACTAATTTCTATTTATTTATAAATTAAACTGTGCATAAATTCTTCTCACGGAGGCTAAGTTATCGATATTTGAATTCTAATGACTTTGAAGTAATTATATTTCATTATATCTTACGTTCTTTAAAATACGATAATTTATTTTTTTGTTATTGATAATTGTGTACAAAAAGTAACGTGACATTAATCATTACATCCTTATACTATTCTTATTATACAAAGAGTTGTGCTACAGGTACAAAATGGATTACAAAAGGGTAGGGGCCCGCCATTTGGCAATTTTGGACACCATTTTGTACACCAAGAATTATCCTTATACAAAATGAATTTATCGGACAGTTACCTAAGAGGATTCTTAAATTGTTCCCAAATTGCTTGACCACTTTGTTTTATGGTAACTTGGTAAGATGGTGACTTTGGTTTTATTTTGAATGAAGTCGATAGTTATAAATAGGATACGTATATAGTTCATCACGCGTATTCTCTTGTTCTTCTTTGCCTTTGAAACCCTACCTAGTGAGAGAAAAAAAAAATATTATTAACTGTCATTTGAAAACTCGCAAGTGTACGGGATCAAGTTCAAGTAATATAATAATAAATAGAGTGTCAAATTCACGAGGACTACGTGTTCAATTGCAACTTTAATGAAATAGCAAACAAGTTGTAATTTTCTACACTAATCCATAAATTATCAATTAAACTAGTGAAAGCAAGTAAATGTGTTTTTCAAATATGTGAAATACATTGTTAAAATGTCAAATCCCCATTTTTATTCCATTTTTAGTGTAACAACTAAAGTGACAATTTAAAATCATTCATTTTGATAAATGTTCTAATTTATTTGAAAGTCTCTCTTGATAACGATTAAATCTATTCTCACCCTTTTATCTCTAGATAAAATATGCAAACACGATAAATACATTAACATGTGCTAGAACATCTATTAAAATCATATAAAGCATATTTGTATATCTTTATAATCTATTGAACCTTAAAATATTTGTTATATTGTGCTTAAACCATATTCTCTCTCTTGATAACAATAAAATTCACTAACAATTTAATTGGTGATCAAACAATTGAAAACAACGATAAAACAATACTAAACGTCCACAAATTAAATCAANTAAAAAATTAAATTATCATAATAATGGTTCATCTCATCCTAACAATGTATAAAACTAGCCTAATATATTGGAATTACAAGAAATCAGGTTAAATGTATAGAATATCACCTGAAATTGTGAATTAATGGATGAAGGAAGATGAATCTTGATGCTCTTGAATTTCTTCAAAGTAATCTGGATAAATCTTCAATAATTATTTATCTTCTTTGTCCATAAATCACAGGTTTAATTTCTAATTGATGAGTTCTTGAACTTTGCCGTTTGAATTTTTCACAATATATGATTTTTTTTCCTTTTCTTTCAATGAAATTATCGAAGAATCTTAATGTTATTGAGTTGTTTTGCATGAAAGAGGATCTCCCTAAGTGTAGGAGACATTCTAGAATTTCTATGGCTCAAGTCTAGGTGAAAGAGATCGTCGAAAATCTTGCCAGATTGAGTTTTAATTGTATAAGAAAACTTGAAATTCGACCAAATTTTATAACTATGCTACATCATAGTTTAAAGTGATGCGACAACACAGTTCAACCTTTGAACTCCAAATTTTTCCCTATATGGTGAGAAGCGATCGCATGCACTTTTGAACTATGCACATCTTTTCATTTTGTGAACTTTGGTCCTCGAACTTCTATGCAATGTCTTTTCCTTTCTTTTAGCCTAGCCCTCTTAGCTTTCAAGTGCATCCAATTGAATCTCTAACATCTTCAATCTCCGATTTGTGGTTCGTTTCAACTATTAGATTGTTGCAACTTGGTCCCCATCTTTTGGATTTCATTTTTCCTGGATTTTCCCTTTGTTTTTTCAAATTTCTTATTTAACCACTAAGTTTTACCTATTTAATACAAAATACAATAATTTAGGATATACTTCATCAAAAGAACAATTAAATATCGTTATTTTAAATAAGAGATAAAATTATTTAACTATCGATAATGGCCAACTTCTTTCAACTTATGAAATCCCATTGTGCATAATATTAATGTGGAAACGTTTGTCACGCTTTTACATTTGGCCAAGTAGTGGATAATTGGGCACGACATAATTAGTCCTGGATGGTGCTAGTTTGTATGCAAACTCAGTCGTTGATTACAATCAATGGCTGAGATGAAGCCAGGTAAGATAAGTGTACATTGATGTCACTCGTACGATTCATTCTACGGCTCTCTCTTCTCTTCGTAACTTTTGAAAAATCTTCTCTTTCAATTCATTTTTTTTTTGTTGACAAAAACCACATGTTAATATTCAAGGTTGTGATGATGTGTTTTTAGCGTGGCGTGTGTTTCGAGAGAACTTAAGCGAAAAGTTACTTCTTGCGTTCTTGATAAATTTTCATTTTCAGAGGTTCTACGAGGTATTTGATTAAGAATTTGGTGTAACTTATTTGCACTCTCTTGATTGGTGTGTGTGTGTGCAGTGACTAAATGGGCAGAAATCGAGCCTCAAGTGTTCATTAGTTGACGTTTGAAAAGCCAGATAACAATTGTGTCGATCTTTGATTCTTTAAATTGTATCGGAGTTTTTCTCCCCCTTTTTATAAAAATCAAAACACACTTTGAGGGTTAAAACCTTACAATTAAGCAAGGCGATATAAAGTGATAAAATGTATCCAGGTCATTATGTAATAAACAATTAAACTATATACTGTGAGATATCCTTTATTTTTTACGGTTCAAGTCGAATCAATTTTAATCACACATTTCATATGATACAATTTTTATCAACTTTTCAATCACATATTAAATAATCTTTTTTTTTTTTTAATCAAAATTTGTTAAAACAATTTTATCAAAAACCTTGTCAAGCAATCCATAAGAAAAATGCCAAGTCTAAGCACAAATTTTTTAAGTCGAAATATTTAGACAAATTTTTAAGTTGAACAATATTTTTGACAATGAGTGCTTCCCCATAATTAGGATTGAGTAACTGTTTATCTTAGATATTTAGAAAAAAATATGTTTTGTTCATGTCGACCACTAGCATTGGTACTTGATTGGTATTGAGATCTTATGAATGGGACAAATATAAGTGAGAAAAATTGGAAGGTATCAGACACAAGCAAAGGAGTAATCTCACTCTTCTTTCTCTCCAAAATGTCCTAAACGAAATAAAAAAAAAATCAAAAAAATTACAAAAAGTGCTAAGTCCGTTAATTTCTATAAAGAATAATGATTTTTTTTTTCTCGACTAGGAGGTGATGCTCTCGATTTGGATCGAGAAAATAGAAAAGAAATATTTAAAATAGGGATGACAACATGACAGATATGAGATGATCGGCCATTCTCACCTCAATTCCGTCGGATATTTTTGTCACTTTGTCCCGCCCCATATCTGGTCAAAGCGAGACCATTCTTTATGTATTTAATTAGAAATATTATTACTTTTCTTTCCAATTTGTCAAGAACAATTCATGTTCTCTATAAAAATAATTATAAATATTTTATTTTTGTTTGATAAAAAAATTTAAATTTGAAATTGCTCGATTAATTGGGTAAACAGGCAGGGACTACAACATCTATCCACTCCCCACTCCGTTTACCCGGTTACTGGGGTGGACACAGACTTTAAAGTTAGGGGGGGCATAATCGAATTTGAAAAGAAGTTGGAAAAAATTTTACGTCTAAAAAAATCATACCTCATATAACCGGTTATGTGAGAAATTCTTGTCCCATTGGAGATAGAATTCTAAATGCGGATTAGACGTCTAAATGCGGATTAGACGTCTTTCTTTAAGATTCACGTTTAACGTATTTTTAACTCTTTTCAATATTTGTTTGGATTATTCCATATACTCATAATGTAGTTCTCGAAATAAGTTTTGAGATGACATAAAAAATTTGTAGATTTGATTAGCGTACGATCGTAAGAGAATTTTTAAAATTAGCATATTATCGAAATTCAAATTTATTGTGATTTTCCCCCTGTTTGATGGAGGTTAAAATCAAATTTTTAATAAATTTTGATAAAAGTTAAATAGTTATAGATTCCATGAAATATGTTATTAAAATTAATTGTTAAGTTTGATTAAAATTAAAATTAAAATTTCAATCGATACCAAACATGATTTTATAAAAAATCTCAAAAGTTAGGGGGGCACGTGCCGGGTCCGCCAATGCCCGGTTATGTGAGTAATTCTCGTCCCATTTGAGATAGAATTCTACGAGTATCGGATTGAACGAATTTTTTTCGCTATCCCTAATTCAAAACCCGATTCGCACAATCGCTGCTTAGAATTCCATCCAATCTTATCATCTCTAAAACAATCAATATTAATGACATGACTAGAATCTTTATCACAAGGCTATTTAATCAAATTCTCAAAGATAATAAAATCTCATTAATTGAATTATATTATGCTGACTCTATTAGTTACAAATTAAGAATCATAATAAAAAGTGGCACAAGGAATTGATAGAAGCACAGAAATTAGGTAACTTTCATATGAAATGGACACCTCCATTTATTAGCATAAATTGCCAATAAAGCCGGTGCTCTAAAGATTAATCTTTGCTGGTTTATATTGGTCGGAATTGAATATGCAAACAACAAATTCTTCCTATGAGTGTGTGTGACTACGAGATTTAAACTTAGATATTTTATCTTGTTCTAATGTCATGTTAACCATTTGATCTAAAAGTTTAATTTGTAGAAGAGCGCTACATTGTAATCATTTAATCTTGTGTTCAACCCTTTAAAAATGAAAATTAGAGATTAAAACATGTCGATTTGTTGAGTTTGCTACTGTTATAATCCATGTAAAAGATGTCAAATATGTTGATTTGAACTTCTTGTAATTTGAGAGCAATCTCAAGAAAGTATCTCTCAAAACGTAAAACTTGATAACCTAAACCGATTTCTGTAATATTTATTCATGGAAATAAAACTTCTACTTGAAACATGAAGTTTTCCACAAAAATAGAGAATATACCACAGTAAAACCTTCATAAGAAAGGAAATGAGAAAGTGTTAAAGTGAAAATGAGACAAGAGTATTAGTCAAAAATAGAGAGAAGAAAGGCATTTCAATGCAACGTCCTTAGGTATTAAAATCAGTTTAATATTTAGTTAAAATGGGCATTCCAATTATTTGATGAATAATTGTTTATGACATGGGAGACTAATGTAATTTTTTAAATGTCGAGTATTTGTAATGAACTTGAGGAGGTGTTTGTGATGTTAGTGTTAACTTATGGAGTTTAATTATTACTGCTACGTAGAGTCTGTACACGGATTGACCTTCATGGAAAAGTTTAGAAATTTCATTTTTATTTTGTTCTCATTTTTCTTATAAATAGAAAACCATCATGGGGATTTATGTAATTATCAGAGAGGTCACAAAAAATAGGATACATTTTTTCTCTTCTAATTTTTTTTTTCATCATAGTGAATTACTGCAACAACGAAAGAAGACATAGTCTAATAATAACACGAACTCCTACAAATCTTGCGTATTCTTGAGAGTTTATCTTCTTTCTACGATTTTATTACTTTCGATGATATAGAGTTATGGTTTCTAGTTTTCAACAGTTATATTTGTTTATTATACTCTCTACATGAGTGCTGTATTATCCGCACACCGTAGTATAGCAGCTACAATTTTGCCATTAATGGTGCTGCCAATATGCAGTTGTAAGGTAATGAGAAATGGTGAAGATGGAAATCCCCCAACCATTTTATGTCATAGTTTTTCATTGATGAAAGTATAATTATTTTTTTATATATAAATTTGTTGGGACCCAAAGCCTTTAAAAGTGCATTTAATCTGAAATGTATATGTTGCTAATGTTGACAATTAGTAAAATACATATTGTTGAGAGCACAAGAATGACATTTTTTTTTCTTCTTGTGAAAACAATGTGGATATAAACCATATTTCCGCTACATTCATTGAACATGTGATCCTCACATTTATATATTGTTTTTCCCAATGTTCTAAGAGTAATTCTATATTCATAATGAAGACTATCGTCCAACGTAACATACATGTGATAATTTATTTTTTGATGCTTGAAGGCTGAAGCAATAAAAAAACTACTATATTATTGTAAATTCAGGAATTATTTCTTATCTTTGCTTATTGTAAATTTCACGGCTCTTTCATTTGATTAAAAGAAGTACATTTTCTTTCAAAGCAAAAGAAAAAATAAGAAAAACTAAAGACAAAATATAACACTACAGTGCAAACATTAATGTTATGCATCTCTGTAGACTGTGTATAGCCAGCAGCTCAACTTTTCAAAAGGATTAAAAAATCTTATGCTTTGTGGGGATAAAGTCTAACAGGCAGTCCCTTTGCTGGGATTGGCATTGGATTCACAACTATTTTCTCATCTGGGATTATCTTCTCAAACCTGAATCTTTTAACTAGATGATGCATGAAAACAAGAATTTCCAAACGAGCATACTCTTTTCCAGGGCACATTCTAGGGCCCCCTCCAAAAGGAACAAATGTGTAAGGAGCAGGTCCACTTCCCTCAAATCTTGAAGGATCAAACTTTAGGGGCTCGGCGAAAAATTCTGGGTTTCTATGCGTTGAGTTTGCGCTCCAATATATCTGCAAGAATAAAAGAAATAGGGTTTTGTAAGTCAATTGCACTGGACAATATAACAAACACGAGTTTGTGAGTGATGTGGTGATTGCTTTGCGTCTGAATTAAAAACGCTAACTAACAGAAATGGACGGAGTGACTAAAGTGTACCAATCGTGTCGGCTCGACAGGTAATATTTACCTTCCATCCCTTGGGAATTGAGAAACCATTGTACATGAAATCAGTAAGGGCTTCTCTGAAAGCACCCTGGAGGGGTGGTGCAAGTCTTAACACTTCACATGCCACATTCCATGAATATTTCATTCTCTGAATGTCATCCCAGTTCAATAATTCACCTGGGGCTTTTGAATTTGCAATTTCCATTTGTTCTGTACACCAAGAAACAGTAATCAGATACTCATTCAGTAATTACTTTTTCATCAAATCAATAAAAATAGCATTACTCTTAAGAATAACGCTACTTGGCCCGGGTCAAACCAGGGGCGCCACCATGAGGCACTGCTCTTACTCTAATGTGTTTGGTAGAAAATTTCCTTAGCAACCCCTTTTTGACTCCTCGGCTGCTGTGAAAAACTGTCTCTAGCAAATTCCTATGTTCAGACAGGCACACCTCACGACCCCATTTTTATGAAGAAAAAAATGTGTTTTAAAATAATGATTTTTCAAAGGATGTGTTCTTAAAAAAATAAGGGAAAATTTTGGGTTTATATTTAAAATTATTTTATGAAAAAATAATATGTTTTGTTTCTGAGTTACATATTTTATTATTACTATAATTTTTACATTAATGTTGTAAATATCGAGTAAATTAATTTTTCTCACACTTTCGATTATTTTGCAAGCACTAGGCAGGGGCGGATTTAATGTAGGGACAATGATATCTGCTCTCCCCACACTCAATTTCAAAACTTCCCACCCTAGCAACAGTTGCCCCCAACAAGTACTACACCAGACCCACTTTCAGCCCCACGATTTAAATTTATTCCACAACTCTACAATTCTGGCTCCGTCCCTGCACTGGGGTGATTTATTTCGAAAAATTATCTTAAGCAAATTTCATAAAACAGTATGTGTGTGTGTTAAGAAGCTTACCGTTGTAGACTCCTTCATAAACTTCAGGCAGCTCAGCAAGAAACTTGACTATAAAAGTGCATGCGGAACTTGCTGTATCATGTCCTCCAATAAGCAAACCCAAAATCTTATCTGCTATATCCAATTCATGCATGAATTTTCCATTTTCATCACTAGTCAAAAGCATGTGTGACAATATATCTTGTGTTGATGACGCCTTGCCTTCTGCCAGATCGATTTTCCGTTGTTTGATTATGGCTACAAGTTCTTTTCTGATGAAATTTGAGGCCTTGATCGCACGATTGAATGGAGTTCCAGGCAAGTCTATGGGGATTGAAATAAGGCCAGAAGCCAATGCATTAAAAGGATCAGCAAATTTTGCTACGTGGTTAGGATCTTCGACACTTACAAACAGACGACAAGCAAGCCAAAAAGTGTATCTATTTGCAAGAGGGAAAACTTTTACTTCATTCTTGTTTTCCCATCCATCAGAAAAGTGTCTTTGGGCTATATGATCCATTATACCAATGTATCGTTGTAAGGCCTCGGGTTTTAGGAAATTTGGGAGCATTTTTCTCATCTTAATAGCCTCTTCTTTGGATGAAGTTTGTGTAGAAGATGGGAAAACTTTGTTGACAGAATTAGGCCACCATGATTGGACAAGCTTGTTTTCATTTGAAAACAAGAACTTGTTCCCATTTGCACCACAGAAAACCGCGGCCTTTTCGCCTAGTAAATGTGTCCTAAAGACATAGGATGAGTATTTGGCTATGCGATCGAAAATGAATTTTTCAGGGTGACCTTTCCATCCGGTTGAGAGGAATTCAAGACTTTCACCCACCACGGGCCACCCGGTTTTGCCAGGCGGTAGAGGACCGGAGAGGCTGCTGGAACTGGGTTTATTCTTGTAGAATAGGAAGTGAAGTGAGAGGGACACGATTAGGACAAAGAGGGATAGAAGTAAGACATAGAACTCCATGTCTAATGGCTTGGAAAATTTTAGTTACACTTTCTGTGTGAGGTATTGATAGTTATATTTTGGTAAAGAACTTGTGCATATATATATATAGAGATAAATATGGGAAATTTTTCTTTTTGTCCTCAACCTTTGCAATTAGTTACTAATATATCCTCAACTCTTTTTTAGTATCATACATATCCAAACCTTTCACTTAATTGCAAATCACATCCTTTGATAGAATCGGTGAGAAACTGCCGATATCTCACCCACTTACATCCCACACATTATTTCATTTCTCCCAACGTGTGTGAGATCGAAAGGGACAAACTGGTCCACCTACAAAAAGCTCCATTTCAAATTTGAAGCCCCAACTTTATGTGTGCATATCACCCACATATCGTGTATTTGAAGAACTTTAAGACCGTATATTTAAATTCCATATCTGTATTCTTATCAACTATGGCTCGGCGAGAATTGGTTGGGAACGATTTAAAAGGTTGGAAACAAAAAGTGCAAATTTTCCTAATAAATACTGTGGGGGTGACTTAGGGTAAGTGGGGGGAGTGAGGGTGACAATATCAAGGTCAATATAGGCTAGCTCTTAAAGGAAATTGTATTGCCAATAAAACTAACTAGAGTTTAATGGTAGGTATGATGGGCCATCAAGAATTGCAATTCCTTTCTCATCACAATGTGAAGGGCACTGGAATTTCCTAGATATTATAGTTCTGAAACTTGGCTTGACTTTAATAACTGAGTCAAACTTAACTATATGAACACTAGTCAGTTTACGGCATTGGATTAAGCCATACAATATAATAGACAATTCTTAATTTTTTCCTACAATATTATTTATGGTCTGTTTGGGTCGAATTTTAATCTGAGTCAAAGTCAAATAATCAATATTACCCACATTTTTTATGAGCCATATTTCTTTTCAACTGCACATTTCAAAAACTTCTATCAGAATCCACTAAAAATTTAATTTTAATTCACACCAAATATGCTTTCAGTATTATCTAAATCGTACTACCAAATTTACCATGCGATGTTTTGATATTGTTTTTGCTTCTATGGTAAATAACTTATTTTTAAACTTGGTTAGTTCGGATTACTTTTAGAATATGAAATGTTTTTAAAAATTAATTCTCAAACAAAAATTAAGGTAGATTTCTCTAAAATTTCTTTTACAGAAAACGAAAACAAAAATAGAAATAAAAATAATGTCAAACGAGTCTAGCTCTAAATCGAGTAATCTTGTCAAATTCGCAACAACGAAAACGCGGTGCAATTTGGCCAATAAAAACTGCAAATTAAGAATGATATAGAATGGACTTTTTCCAGTACAAAATTCTGTCAACGTCCCTAACCAGTTGGGACTTTAAGAAATACGTACGAGTCAATAAACAACTACAATAAGTCGTACAGTAACGAATTTTTGTTTTGTTTTTTTAATTTTTTTTTCTAAAGCATGATACCTTGAAGCACATTTTGAATTCTTGAAGATGTGTTCACATCATGCCTGGAGATTGTAAATTTAATCGTGGAGCGACCGTATTGACTTTTCCTTTTGATTTAGAAGATGTTCACATTACAGAGATCCACAAGATCGTAGATTTATTGTGGAGACATGAAGAAATCAAAGGATGTTATGTCATTGTTTGAGCCCTGCAGATTTATTGTGGAGACATGAAGAAATCAAAGGATGTTATGTCATTGTTTGAGCCC
>CAIGRQ010296087.1:0-21909 GCA_903798375.1 Fraxinus sp. D2006-0159
CACCCCCAGTATTTTCGCCCCCCCTCCAACTAAAAATCCTGACTACATCCCTGACCATGTGCATGCCTTAATATAAGGACAAGGACATAACATTCCTTGCCAAACATGGAATCCTCTTCACCATGTGCATGCATATAAGGACAAGGACATAACATTCCTTGCCAACACATGGCAACCTTCCGCTTTCACCCCTTGCTTCCTCCCAAATGGCACGTTCCCTCGTCTTCATCATGTGTGTGCCTTAATATAAGTCAGGTTTGTACCTCAAAATTAAAAAGAAATTTTGCCCCGGTCATATGCAATGTTATCATGTACAACGTATCAAACGTGACCTTATCAGGGTTAAGTTTTCCTGTGAATGTACACGTCAAAATGACACTAAAGAACCAAAAGCAGGTTAATACTACAGGAAAACCCGACCAAATTACGTACACACATGAAACTAGAGAATTAGGTGGAGGATTGATCCATCAAGGTTCGTCTCCACCCTATCAGAAACTCAATCCTGAGTCAGAAGATCTATAAGCTCTCGTCAATCTTGGAAAAGAATAGTTATTAGACACGACAAGGTAAATTATATACCATAAACTCGTACATACATCCCAACACGTGACTTTTTTCCTCTAGTTTCTTGTGATTTTCCCAAATCTCGACTTACAGAACATGGAGGACAGCAACGAGACCATACATGATGGAAACTAACCTACATATATGATTACCTACATTTCTACCAAGTACAAGCAGCCTCAAGAGGAGCAAACAGTTCAAAGTGTTGATGATTGAACAAATTTCATACAAAACTCACAAAATTAAACTGGGATCACGCCATGAGCTCACGTATTCCCAAGAGCCTTAAGGAAACAAGTTTAGGTACAGCCGCTGGCTGTACCGTACACCATATTACAACAGTACATGTTAAGCAAGCCCAGATTGGGAGGGACAATCTCTGTGAATTGTTTACTAAGGACCAGTCACTTTCTTCAGCCCCAACTGAAAAAATATGATCATGTGCCAAATTTCAGAATCTTTCAATTTTTTCCTTTTAGATTAGATCACAGCTTGCTAAAGAGAGTTCATGAAGTTCACTCAGCATCCACTCTTCCCCTGTTTGACCTCCAAGGACTATAGCCCTCGTGCCGCCAACAACGCACGTGCCATGCCCCCAGGCAAATCTTGGAGGCCCTCCTGGTACATTGAGTATTCTCCACGTTGGCTTTTCTTCAGTTGGATCAAGTATATAAACCTGAGATGCAGAGTGAAGACCAGCCACAGAGCCACCAAATATGAGGATTCTACCACCAGGGAGGCTCACAGCCACATGATCAAGTCGAGGGGGAGGAGCTATACCTCCTGGATTTCCAGCTCCGGGCATCCCACTTCCAGTTACAGATCTCCAACATGGTTCATCCTCACTCAGATCCATAGTGAACACGTCACTAGACCGAAACCGTAGAGGACCACTTTTGGCAAGACCCCCAAACATCAAAATTTTTCTACCACCATAAACAGACAGCGTGTGGCCCAAACGAGAAGGTGGAGTCCACGCTACCGGTATCTCTCGCCACACTGGTTTCTCCATTGAAAGATCGAGCAGGAAGGTGTCGCTCAGAAGCACCCCGGAATCTGCACAACCGCCAGAGACTATCAGCTTCGTCCCATCAAGGGTGCAGGAGCTATGCCAAGATCTAGGAAGTGGAGGAGCCAAACTGGAGATTTCCCGCCACGTAGGGTGTTTGGCATCCAAATCCAACACAAAAACATCATTGAGTAAGCCTTGCCTCCCACAGCCTCCAAACAAAACAAGATGAGATCCATTGACACAAGAAAGTGTATGACCCCAACGCCCAGGAGGTGGAGAGCCTACTACAACATGTTGCCACTCTGGATTGCTGGAGTTCAGATCCAGCACGAAGGTATCATTCATGGGTTGCATATTAACGCCCTCCCCACCAAACAGAACCACACGATTCCCAACAGCACACGCACTGAAGTTGCAGCGAGAGGGTTCAACGGTACCTCCAACAGTTAGCTTGCTCCATGCTGCTGCTTCAAGAGTGGTAATTTCTCTTGCCAATCTACCCCACCCCAATCGTTTAGCACCAGGCACCGTCTCTAATACTCGAGTCGTTTCACTACCCCATGCATTCTGGCAGACCATTCGCCACAGATCTTCATTCTTTGTAAGGTCATAAAGCTGCCGACAGACAGAACTAACAGATGCAATATCTCTAGGAGTCAACCGTGAAAGAATCTTTAGAACAATAACTTCATCACTTAACTGCATTAATGCACAAACCCCACGACTAGAATTATGGTTCCCATTCGACGCTATTCCACGAGAAGAATTAAATCTTAATTTCTCCGAAGCTTTGGTAAATTTCTTTGTTAAAGATCCCGGAAGTGGGCCCAGATCAAGATTTGCTACTGTAAAGTACTGTATGCCAATGATATGTGTTATTGTATCATCGTCACCATATATTGGGGTCATTCGCAATCTATTCATCAATGGGGATCCATCTTTTCTAAAATTTAACAATTCGCCTTGAAACTCAATTCCTTCTGTGAGGCATCTTTTTATTTCAGCTACTACTGTGGGGTCCACCAGTGGATGCCTTCGCTTAGCAAATGGTCCTCTGCATTGCAGGAAACGACTGCAAAAAAATTCAACATAATCAGATATCAGTGATATACCAAGCCTATCAGCATTCAGCCACATAAAATACAGAGTTCTCAGCAGCTCTGACTGCACTGAAAGTAACAACAGATAAATGATAAAGAATCCACTTGTCATAAACTACAGACAGTACTTAGCAGCTCTAACTGCAGTGAAAATAACAACAGATAAATGAATAAAGATTGCACTGGACATTCTATAATTGGTTATGAAGATCCAAACTGTTGCCGATATAATTAAAAAGTAAACTTTGATATCTAACCCTATGTTTTGCCATCAACGATTCAGCAATGGTATAAACGCCAGGTGCAGTGCACCACCCCAAGTCTCAGTTATAGGAATTAGAATACTAGCAGAGAATTGAACCATAACAGGACAGCTACTATAAATGTTGAGACATACTAGGTAAAGAATGAGCTTCTAGGATTACCATACAAGCTCCCATTCGAGCTGAAAATAGTATACATCAAACCCATCAAACTAACTGTGTGCGCTTGCACATAACCATTCATCATAAAGCATAACTTTAAAAACTTACACTTCTCAAGAAGCATGATTATGGGCTACTCAAAATTTTTAAGAGAAGCCTCATAATTGAAACAGCCACCACGGAATCAAATTATTCATTTTAAGCATTTTAAAAAATCTAAATATTTGACAATAAAAGAAACTCAACATGTCATATTAGAATCCTAGTGACGTAGGATGCAAGCAACAAGAACAATTGAAGAGAGAGAGAGAGAATTTAGGGTAAAAATATCAAGTTTATTTCATATCAAAGTTGTCTCTATTGCGAAGCACAAGTCCCCTTTATATGAGGGGTTAAACTAGTCCTAATTGGAATAGGAATATACTATAAAATCGATTAAAATCAAACCCTAATCATGTTTTCTAGTATACTATCTCTACTAACTTACTAAGATTCCCATCAGTACCATTACTCAATAAAATCCAACATGTGAAGTAGTTCATATAAATACAGATTATCTTCAAATGTAAGAAGCCTACTTCAGAGACATGTTAAGTACATGAATAGGCGGGATGATTGCTTTGTATTCAATTTAAGCCTTTTGAGACTCTTTTAACATTATATGAGATCAAGTTTCTATTTACTATGCACCATATGTAAAATGTAACACATAATTGAGTTTGCCCACAACATTATCTTGAAGGAAAACTGTGTTAGCCTCATTTCAAAGGAAAATATCATACTTTCCACATTGTTTCTAACAGGAATATAAACATTGTTCATCCTATTTTCTGGTCAGATAACAGAACTTATTTTAACTCAATTTCTAGCTAATTCTTAGTTTTCTCTTAAGCTTCATTTGCTATATCTTCAACTCAAAAGAGCTTGAACAATCAAACAATATTTTGTTTAAAGAAAAAATTGGCCTTCTGTTGCTACATACCTTAATAAAACATCTCCACGAAGGGCTATAAACCTTTGTATACTCTACAATGTACTGATCTGAAAAACTATCTGCCTGACCTACTTTTATTTGACTCTATACTTGTCTTAATCATGCAACTAAGAATAGAACTGATCCGAATTCAATTTCTAGCCAATTTTAGCGTTTCCTTAAGCTTCTTGATTAAATTTCCACCCCACTTTCAATTTTCATACATCCACAATTCTTCCCTATCCCAAGGTCAGAAAAAGAAGAAAAACATCAAATCTATTCCCACCTTGTCCACCTTCAGTTTTCATACATCCACAATTCTTCCCTATCCCAAAGTCAGAAAAGGAAGAAAAACTTCAAATCTATTCCCAACTTGTCGACCAAATTGTCAAAAGGTACATGCTCAAAATTCATGCCTAAAATCTAGATGTTTTCAGATTTTCATTATATTCAATTCTTTACATATATCATAGTACATTCATGGACCCCTTGCCCCTTTTCTAAAGACACAAACTTTAGTTAAAACTTAAAAGTATAATCTAGTCACTTGTCACACTCAAAGTAGGCTAGAAATACAACAAAAACCAACCTATTACAAACTATCTTGGAAATCTGCAATGCAATATACCCAGAAAAAATGTAAAAAGCAAAAATTTCCAACGAAGAACTGAACAGTTATGACCAAGAACTTCCGCTGCGCGGTATCCGGTAACCATCTCAAACACGGAATTTACATAAATAATGGGATGGTCATGCTCCGAAGCACGACAGCAAACGTGCGAGGAGCCAGCTGCAGAAGTGTGTCCATGCGAAATGGCAGTTCACCCAACCCTTCTCCTGCCTACTCCTGTGCACCGCTCAGATCAGTCTCCAAGTCACTGTTCCACTCCATCCAACTTTATCGAACAATATGAAACCAAATTTTCCCAACTCCTCACCCCATTAAAAATAGCAACGAAATTGATGAAAACAACACCAAAAGTTGGGTATCAATTCTTAAATTATCACTTCCAGACTGTCAATCGCTCAATTGTAATCCCCTTGACAAGATAACGACAAAAACAATAACTTTGAAGCTCAATTTGTGGTTTTAGGATTTTCACTTTTGGGAAATGAATGACAGGCAAGAACAAGAGGAACCAATTCAAGAGAAAGAAAGGGAAACAAAATCCACAGGGTCAAAAAGTTCATTTCTAGATGCCATCTGATTATACATTTATTATGTATATAGATGAAACAACAAAAATTTCTGCAGCTGAAGAAATGATTCATGGGGTTGGGTGGGGTGAGGTGGGGTGGAGATGAGTCTGGCGGGATGACTGCTTTGTTGTTTAATTTAAGCACATTTCATAATTCTCAACGTTATATATCAGCAAGTTGGCCATTTTACAATACACCATATGTCAAAGTTCTCTGTCAAATTTAACACATAACTGAGTTTGCCCACTACAGTATCTTTGGGAAAACTTTGTTAGCCTAATTTCATAGGCAAATATCACCTTTTTCACGTTGTTTCCAACATCCAGCTATATAAACATTGTTCACCTTGTTCTCTGGTAAGATAGCAGAACCAATTCCAACTCAATTTCTAGCTCATTCCGAGTGTTCTCTCTCTAAAGCTTCATTACTATATCTTCAACTCAAAAGAGCTTGATTTGTGAACAGAATTCTGTCCGCAGAAAATTTTGAGCTTCTGTTGCTACATTCCCAAATAAAACATCTTCAAGAAGGGCTATAAAACTATGTATACAAAACTGTACTGATATCTGAAACTATCTGCCTAACCTAACTTTATTTCATTCTTTATACTTGTCTTGACCATGCAACTAAGAATAGAACTGATTTCAATTCAATTTCTACCAATTTCTAGTGCTTTTTAAGGCTCCACGGTTACGTGTTCAACCCACCTTCAGTTTTCATGCATCCACAAGTCTTCCCTATCCCCAGAACGGAAAAAGAAGAAAATTTCCACCATGTCCACTAAACTGTCAAAGGAACGAGCTCGGAATTCATGCGAAAAACCTAGAGGTTTTGTAGATATTCATTATATTCAATTATTTATTTATATCATTTTACGTTCACAGACCCTTTGCCCCCTTTTCAAGGAAAATAAATTTATTAAAAATATAATCTAGTCACGTTTCACACTCAAAGTCAAAGTAGGCGAGAACTACAACAAAACTTCCCTATTTCAAGCTAATCTTGGAAATACACAATGCTCTATATCCAGAAAAAAGAGAGGCAAAGAAAACTCCAACGAAAAACTGACCAGTTAAGACCAAGAATTTCCTCTGCGCGGTATCCAGTAACCATCTCGAACACGGAATTTACATAAATAATGGGATGGTCAGGCTCCAAAGCATCCGTGACGGCAAACCCGCAAGGAGCAGGCTGCAGAAGTGTGTCCATGGGAAACGGCAGTTCACCTGGACCGCTCTTCCTCAACCAAAAACCCAGGCCTTCTCCTGCATCCTCCTCCTCCGCACCGCTCAGATCAGACTCCGAGTCACTGTCCCACTCCATCCAACTTTATCGAACAATAGGAAATCAAATTTTCCCAACTACTCACCCCATAACAAATGGCAGCGAAAATTGATAAAAACAACACTAAAAGTCGGGATTTGAATTCTAATCACTTGTGGACAGTCAATTGTAACCCCCTTGACAAGATAACAATAACAACAATAGCTTGCAATTTCTGATTGTAGGTTGTAAGGTTTTTACTTTTGGGAAACGAATGACCGGCAAAAACAAGAGCGACGAATCAAGAGAAAAAGGAGAGTCAATAAAGTTAATTTCTTGATGTCATCTGATAATATGTGTGTTGTGTATATACCTACACCGCCTTGAAGAAAATTTGAGATGAAATTTAGATGAAAACCCAAAAAATATCTGCGGCTGAAGAAGGGTGGCCTGGCTTGGGGTTGGATGATGATGACGCTGGCGTAAAAATATCGTTTCGAAATAAGGTTGTACCTTTTCCTCTATTTGTTGTACCGTGTCCTCTTAATTCTAACGTCGTACCTCGTGATGTTTGGGTACGGAACATGGTTAAGGTCCGTTTGGGATAAATTATTTTGCGGTGATGCACATGTAATTAACATTCTTGAATTTTAAATTGAATTCTAATACATGTAAGATTTAGTTATTGTTATTTTTTTGACATTTGATAAGTGTACATGATAGACTTCAATTTCGATCACACACTTCGTAGAATTCATATTTCTATCAATTTTTTGACTGCTTTTTTATCAGTACAGACTAATTATTTACTTTTCGATCGTGATCTTCACTCAATTCGATACTAACAACAATAGTCAATCAATTACCGCATTTACGAACACTTCTATACATCGTGTTACTCTTAAACTTAAGAGACGTACCATTATTCACGTGATTTCTAGACGCTACACCAAATTGATAAGAACGAGCTATGATCTTTAACAGCTGGACAATTAGCCCGTGTTTGTTTTCAATTATTCCAACAATAAAATGAGAAATTTGACATTTTTTTAAAAATAGTGGAGCCCACTCACTCACAAAATGGTTAACTATTGCAGCTAGTCTACCATTCCAACGATAAAAATTCTAATTTTTAGTGAAAACAAACAGGCTCTTAGTATTTGGGGGTTCATGGAGCTGACCACTAGTTAGTAGAGCATAGTAACTTTAGTGGATACAGGCTTTGTATGGCCAAACTCGCTCTATTTTGGCCATTTTGGCAAAATTAGCAATTACGTTTATTTTTTCGACAAAAATGCACCAAGAAAATATTTGCCTCTCGTTTCGAAGCATGATAAGTGAACATTTGGACAAAAATCATCACCCATGACAAGATGTGCTAATTAATTGAAGATTTAGAATATGAATACAACGAGAAAAAGTTGGGAATATAAGCGCGTCAATAAACAAAGACTGAAAGTTGAAACCATCTTCAATTGAAATGTGACGCGACAAAACAAAAATTATAGTATAAATATAATTATCCTTCTATATTTAATTACTAAAGATATATGGGTGAAGTCAATGCAAACAAGCCGGTGCAATGCACTAGCACTCAATAATTAACCGGCTCAAGGGCCCATCTGGTAGTGTTTCTATTTGTCTATAAAATTATTTGCATCATGCTCAAAGTTGAAAAAAGTACACGTTCATTTTTATTTTTTTGTTTGGTATGCTCACACAAAAAAGAATTTCTTGGGTTGGAAGACGTCTATCTTATATCGCCTTCTTTTTTTTTTTTTTTTTTTCAAAAATATTAATTTCTAATGTTAAACAAACTAATTGAAAAGGCATTATTGTTAATAACTTAAAATAATTCAAATAATATTATAATGAATAACGTTTTATAACGCTTTGGTTTGTAAAATTTGATGTTTGATCTTGCCACATTATCACGTCTTATGCCATTTTTGAATCTTACTGATTGCACATGAACATGTTTGGTACTGATTAAAATTCAATTAAAATTAAAAATATAGCCGTTATTGAGTCCCACTCGTTTAATAAAAGTCAACAATAACGACTAATTTTTCAATTTTAATCCGATTTTAATCTTTTCCAAACAAGCTCATGAATTAACATAATAGTAATGTTATTTAATACTAATAGTGTTACAACACCAGTTTAGGTAGTACTATAGTGTCATTAAATAAGAAGGAAAATTAAATAAATTAAGTAATTATGTCTTTTATTTAGGGTGTGTTTGAACCACATTATTTTGGAAGAATGTATTCTGGAATAGTAGATTGATACAGAATGTGTGGCTGGAAAAAAAAATTTATTGATGTGATGGAAAATATTATTTTATTAAAAATGTGAGATTGAAAATGAGTAAAAGAATGTAAATGAAAATTTTAATGTGTACTAAACAGAGGTTTAGTCCATCACTCGGTGACATCTCAATCGATATCTTAACATCATTTATGATAGACATCTTTAATCTTGACAAAATAATGATGCCCAAGTTAATTTCACAAATTGTCATTGAAGTTTGTTTAAAATTTCGAATCACTAGAAGTAATGTCCAATCCGATGTGACTCCCTTAATTCAATTCATCAATTACTATTTTGAATTTTGAGTGTAATAAATTTTCAAATTCATCATAATCCTTATACCACAATAATTGCATTTTTATTTTTATTTTTTTGTCTTTTTTCAGGATATAAAATTTGTATATTATTTCAGCGTGTCTACTGGTTTCACCATAGTCGCTTATCTTGAAATCATAATTGTCTATGAATAAGCAATTGTCCATATTTAAGAATTCAATTGATTGCAAATAATTCTAATAATATGATTTTGAAGCATAATAGAGATTTGAATATTGCAATGTCTGTCTTTTGTTTGGATATTTCTAGGTAGTGAAATATTTTTGTCCTTTTTCTCTTAATTTCAATGACAAATTAATCAGAGAAATACTTTAAGGACTAATTTATAATTTCACACAGAACCTCAGTAACCATATATGAAATTGAGTCAAAATCCCCATCCCACCCAACCACCCTACACCCTCAAATCTCAGTTTTGGATTAAACAAACCCATCCATCTCTCTCCTCCCCACCGCCGTCACTAGCCACCGCACATAGACACACCACCGCACACAGATACACATATATACATACTGATACTGTTATACATACGCATATATGTATAGAGACGGCGAACAAACTAGGACACTCACGCACAGAAGTACACATAGGGGACCGCTGTGTGTGGGTATTTCTCGCTGCTTCAAAGGGTTCCTTTATTAAATGTTAATGTTGTTCACAGGTTTTTGTTTTACAGGTTGATTTGTAATTATGGAAGGATCCGAAGACAAGGATTTCAAGGACTTCACCGAAGCCGCCTCTAGCAGTTCCAGAACTGCCTCCAGCAGCTCCAGAACTGGTTCGCAGCTCCATTTTAATCTTCAACTCAATTTTTTTCTTCTTCTTTATTTTGTCTATCTACTTTGATCTCTTTCTCGCTTTTAATCTGCAAAAACTTATGGGCATTTTTTGATTCCTGTTCCGTGTTTCTAAATTAATGCTACAAGATAAAGTAGATCAGGTAATTCAATGCTTAACCTAAGTAATTGGGCTTTTGCTGTTGAGTGCAGATAGCACACTATTTGATGCATCACAGTACTTGTTTTTCGGGAAAGATATAGCTGATGAAGTAGAATTAGCGGGTTTGGAAGATGAAGAAGTTGGGGTTCCTGTGATTGGGGGCAGATTTGGTGGCGGAGAAGATGAGCTGCAGGAGTATCATTTGTTTGACAAAGATGAGGTAATAATAAGTACATAGTCTTGATATGCTCTGTTTTGAATTCCTGGCATATGCGTTTTAGAAGTTTCAGTAATTTATTTTCCTATTTACAATATCTTGGTTCATGAATATAAATCTGAAATAAATACAAAATCACAGGTCCTGGATGTTGACAAACAAATCTCTGAAATGGGCAGAAAATACTTTCTGTTTAAAGGTTCTTCCTGTTTACATAATAGTTGTGTGCTTCCATAAATGAAGTTCCAACAATGTATAACACATAATATGTTTTAAAACGAATTCCAAAAATATTTTCCAGAGCAGTCTTATGTATTCTAAATGTAAAAAATAATATATTTAAATATATAGTTTTTTAAAACATATTATGTGTTTGTCATCTTTTCTTATGTAACTTTCTATGTCTGCACTCTGACAATATCAACTTAAGCCAAAGGATCCACAGGCTTGAACTGTGCTAGTAGAGTCCTGCATGAGTTTTCCCCCCAGAAGAATTACTCAATAATTGTTTTTGGGATTTTTTCTGTTCACTTTATGTACATGGTCTAACCTTGTCTTGAGAAAAGTACCTAAAGTTCTGATTCAAGTTCTTTTTTATACATTTTAAAATTCAAGTATGTGTATGATCTTTTTTGTTTTCAATACTTTCTACGTTTCTATTCAAGTATCTCTAAACATCATCATGCTAGCAAGATTTTTCTTGTTATTTTCTTCTGAACTGTGGGCTTTCATAATGGGCTTACATAATGGAACATTTTTGGTGATCTTGATCTTTTTGCATTTGCACACACTGCGTTTGTACCTTTTCCAATTGATTCAGTTTTTTCAATCTATTTGTAGTTTTCCTATATTCAAGTTTCTGTTAAAAGCTAGTAGGCAATGATTGCTTGGCCACTGATTGATGTTTCTCCTTTTTGGCCAGGGATCAGGTTTAGGATCATTATCTGATATAGATGATTTGGCTACTACATTTGCAAAGGTCAGTTGTCTTCAAACTTATAATGCTGGTCATAATTTTCTGTTTCTGGTGTTAGATTTTCTTATTATTCTTTATCAATTTTTCCTGCTTTTGTAATTTTTGAAAATCTTGTTTAGGATATTCTTTTGTCATTGGGGGGTGTCTGCTAATAATAATATTTCCAGCATAACAAGTTCCAGTGGTCCTGACAGAGCATGGCTCTTCTTTGCTGCCTTACATGATTTTATTTTGATAGACTTCGTAAATAGGAGTTGACCTAGGAACAGAAGGTACTATCGTCACGTCAATTTTCTGGATAATAATTAATAGATGTTGATGTCTGATAGGCATGTAAGGAGATGAGGAGAATGACACCAAACCACTAGAAAGCACCGACGTGCTTCTGGTGGCAATGGAGTCGGTGTCCGACTTCTATCGGACACGGGTATGTGGCTGACATGCCTTCGACACATGTTGAATGTGACAGGTGGCATGTCCACTTTTCCCTGATTTTCTACTGCCGAACACGCTATGAATACTTGCAGATAATCGGAAAGAAAACATAAACTAACCTAGCCTACGTTGCACTGTTTTTCATTTATCACTTGGAATGATGCTAATGTTAAAAGTAACCCTAGTTGAAGAACCGAACCAACTTATCTGATTTCTAAAGTAGACACGCTTTCTGTCTCTTATTAAATGCGTGCTTAATTTCAGGAAACCCTAGGTGGCTTTCCTTTATTAATAGGCCAAGCATCATGTTTTATTTGTTAAGTGGAGAGAAACTTTTCTTTATTAAATATCAATCAATTGGGAGGGAATGAACTTATTTAGACTTTTTTTCCTTGAAAGGATGCAACTTTCCTTTTTAACCAATAAAAGATTAAAGACATTTTCACTATATCCCCAAGGGATAAAGCAATCGGCCTTTTTATATTTTGCAAAGTATGGCATCTAATTTTCACAGTATCAATATTTTAGTTGCTTCACACTGGATACTTACAACAAAGGTTTCAGAAAAAAATTAAAAATTTTAAACATTTAGAGTTTAATTAATATTATTTAAATAACGTATCAGCAGCGTGCTGTGTTGGTACTTTTTTCAAAAATCGAATGTCGGCATGTCTGACTCGTGTTGTGTGTGTCCCTATCAGTGCTTCATAGCCAAACCACTACGTGAAATGGTGAAAGAGATGAAATTGCTGTCTGAAATGCCATTGCTGCTGTCATAGTTGGATAGAGTAGAGTTTGCATAGGACTTTATGGTATCTGACAGCTGTTTGAGTCTTTGATCTTGTATTTTAAATAGTATTATATATCCTTGTGCGATAGAGTGGTCAGTTATCATTATTGTAATTGTCATAAAATTATAGTTGACATTGCCTGCTTCTGAATTGCCTTGAGTCCTGAATATGAAAATATACGTTCTCTAGTACAATAATGGTTGAAAATAGAAGATAATAGAGTTATATGATCTTCATTGATTTTCACCTTTAAAAGAAGCAAATCTGCATCAAATAAAATATTATTTTACTATTACTTGATTTCAGTTGGAAACAAAATTGTATTTATGGTACTATAGATATCATCATTCTGCTAAAAAAAATGAAACTTCCATCCCTAAGCAACCAGAAAAGGGGAACATCACTAGTATAAAAACTCCTACTTTAGCTAGAAGTTCACCAATTAGCTCATGTAACATTCCTAATTGAATGCCTCCAAATTTGAAGAGGAAACATCAGTAATTTGGAAGCAACTAATTTTAACCTGGAAGCAAGATATACGCTAGTAAATTTTCCAGTTTATATATTCTTCATCATCATTTAATTGCCTTAAGGAAATTTTTGAAACTTCTCTAAATATACAAAATTTGAAATGTTACTGGTTACAGTAAAGCAAAATGGTTTCATATTTTAAGGCAGACATATTCTGTTTTACTTTTTTGCAGTTAAACAGAGCTGTGTCTGGACCAAGACATCCTGGAGTTATTGGTGATCGAGGATCTGGATCTTTTTCGAGGGAAAGTGAGTTCTAATATTGTCTATAATTGAAGAATCAAACTTCCGTTCTATTAGATATTACGTGTATTTTTATCCCCTTTTACTTCCTTTAAAAACTTACAGGTACCACTGGCTTGCTCAATGAGCTCGAACCAATTTAAATCTTTCCCCATTTCTTAATAACCACGTCTCTGTTTCTTTTTCTTGCCTATATACTGAAGTGTGTATCTTTTGTTCCATAATGAACTCAAGAATCAAAGCGGCATGTCATTTTTGGGTTTGCTATGGATCAACCTTTGGCTTGTTTTGGAGAAACTTTGATCACAGAAACTAGACTAGCATATGGATGGAAAAGATAAAAGCAAAACAATTAATTAGAATGTTAAACCAGAATAACAGATCTTAAAATAGTTGAAGAGGGACATATGAGTAAGAAATATGTTTCTCCATAAAAGGTTATAGATTGAATCTGCAGAGATAAACATGATCATGAATGGCAGATAGGTGAAGGTGTACCTGTGTGTTTCCTTCCTTTATATGAAAAGCAAAGCTGCGGAATCATGAATACTAGATTGGTAGTCTTAAACATATTTTAGTACTTTTAATTTATTTCTCACTCTCTTTTGATTTTCTAAGGATTGCTTTATTGGTTCATTCCGTCCAAGAAATTTGAAATATCAAACGTTCTGATGCCATGATAATATATCAGTCTCACCGTTTCTTTTGTTAAGTGTGTGACATGCCCACATTAACTGCTTGTCTATCAAAATTTGTTTTTCAAGTGACTTTGGTGTCTTTGAACTCATTTTAATTTTTTATTGGTCCTCTGTTTAACACAATGTTAATTCAGGTTCATCAGCTGCAGAATGGACACAAGAGCCAAATTTTTCTTACCGGCTTGACCGGCATATGTCTGACTCAGAATGTTACCAAGAAAGTAAGAGGTGGTCATCTCAACCACATGTCTCTTCATTGCAACTTCCAGAATCAAAACCATTATACAGAACTTCATCATACCCCGAGCAGCCTCAGCAACTACAACACTTTGCTAGTGAGCCTATTTTAGTTCCCAAGTTATCTTTCACTTCCTTCCCTCCACCAGGATCTCAACAAGCTTCTCTGAATAATTCGAATCATCTTAATATTCCATCTCTCTCTGGTGGACCTCAGTCACCCTTCTCTGTGCCAACCAACTCTGCATTATATAGTTCTGCTCTGCATTTACCGGGCACGAGCCGTGGATTTCATTACAATACAAACATGTTGCACCTGACCTCACCAAATACCACTCATAATCCACGCCTGCAAAACTTCTGGACTAGCCATGCTGGTCTCCTCCACGGGGATCATTCTGTCCTCTTGAACAATGTTTTGCAACATGAATATCAAAACGGGTCATTGTCACCTCAGCTACTATCCCCGCAGCAACATCGACTTCATCTTCAAGTTCAACCAGCTTTATCTCATTTTTCACCACTAAAATCTCAGATATTTAACACCTTTCCTTCACCATCACATTTGAATAAATATGATAAGAGAGAGTCAAAACCTAAATCAGCCAAAGGCAAACATAGTGTGCGATTCTCCTATCATGGATCTGATTCTAGTAGTCATAGGACTGATAGTAGTTTACCACAATTCAGATCCAAGTACATGACAGCTGAAGAGATAGAGAGTATTCTTAAAATACAGCACGCCACAAACCATGGTAATGACCCATACATAGATGATTATTACCACCAAGCTCGTCTTGCAAAGAAATCATCAGAAATGAGGTCAAAATATCGTTTCTGCCCATCGCACCTGAAGGATCAATCATCCCGATCCCGTAATAGTGCAGAATCATGGCCACATCTCCATGTTGATTCTCTTGGGAGAGTTTGTTTTTCTTCTATACGTAGACCTTGCCCTCTTCTTGAGGTTGACCCCCCTCCCTCTGCTTGTGGTGATGGCGGTGCTGAACCAAAAATATCTGAAAAGCCTTTGGAGAAGGAACCCATGCTTGCAGCTAGGGTAACAATTGAGGATGGGCTTTGTCTTCTTCTGGATGTAGATGACATTGACCGTCTTCTACAATTTAGTCAACCCCAAGATGGTGGCACTCAGCTTAGGCGGAAGCGACAGATTTTATTAGAAGGGTTAGCAGCCTCTCTTCAGCTTGTTGACCCTCTTGGTAAAAGTGGCAACTCTGCTGGGCTGGCTGCCAGGGATGACATTGTGTTTCTACGCATAGTCTCTCATTCCAAAGGTCGGAAACTGATTTCAAGGTTCCTTCAGCTCATTTTACCTGGGAGTGAGCTTGTCCGAATAGTCTGCATGGCTATCTTTCGTCATTTAAGATTTTTATTTGGGGGCCTTCCTTCTGATCCAAGTGCAGCTGAGGCTGTTCATAATCTTGCCAAGACAGTTTCTATGTGTGTCGCTGGTATGGATCTTAATTCTCTTAGTGCTTGTCTTGCTGCAGTAGTTTGTTCCTTAGAACAGCCTCCTCTCCGTCCACTTGGGAGCCCTGCTGGAGATGGTGCTTCTGTTGTCTTGAAATCTGTTTTAGAACGAGCGACTCACTTATTAAGTCATCCTAGAGCTGCCAGCAATTTTAGTATGCCCAATCCTGGCCTTTGGCAGGCTTCCTTTGATGCTTTCTTTGGTCTGCTGACAAAGTATTGCGTAAGTAAATATGACAGTATAGTGCAATCAATATTTACTCAAGGCCAGCCGGACATAGAGGTAATTGGTTCAGAGGCCATGAGATCTGTAAGCAAGGAAATGCCAGTGGAACTTCTTCGTGCTAGTCTTCCACACACTGATGAGCGTCAGAGGAAGTTATTGAATTTTGATCAGCGACCAATGCCTGTTACTGGATTTAATGCTCATGGTGGAAGCAGTGGACAGATAAATCCTGAATCAGTGCGAGGTTAGCTGAGATTGTAAGGAAGATTCTATAGAAACTTTGATGTTGTACATGCTTTGATCAAAGGCCATTTATATCAGATGCTTCTTGTTTGGTGATTAGAGCAGGGTATGTGTATACCTAAGGCTTCATTTTATTGCCTATTTCCCCTCTCTCTCTCTCTTCATCTCCCTCCCTCTGTGGGGAATTGGTTAGCTTCTGCCTATTTTGATGAACATTCTAGGTTTGTATTACTGTGTTATGTGAGCTTTATTTTTAATGCTCTTGAATAAGCTCTGGACAGAACTCTTATGGGTAAGTGTTATATATGCATATGTTGCTGACATATGGTGGATCCAACCTTTTTCGATGGGCTTCCTCCTATTCCCTTCAAGGGGAACGAGAAAGCAATATCGTCGTCTGTCTAAAGAAACATACAAGTTGAGGAGGAGTCAGTTTTGCAAGTGTGCAGCCAAGTGTTTAGTTGAAAACTTGTAATATTTTGTCATAGTAGGCACATTGTTACAGGATATTCAGATGGCTTAATATTTCTACCTTCGTCTCTGCATCTCTCTCTCTGTATATGTATAATAGACAGTTCCTTGCGCCTTTCCTTCGCAGAAAAAAGTTTATGTTTCGAGGTGCTTGTCGATGGATCATGAAAAAGTTGTAAGCTTGTTTCTGGAATTTTTTAAGGAATATGTTTTAGAAAATTTGTTACTTTTCTTCTGGTATGTATGAATTCATATCATGTAACAGTTCAAACAAATTGATCCTAAGGATTGCACTGTGCGAATTGTGTTTTGAGCTTAGCACCAAACTGACCACAGGACCGTTCGTGTAGCTACAGCATTGATATTTTGGAAGTCAAGTGTCTGCTTCTGCTAAGAGAAAAAAGACAAAATAATAATAATAATAGATAAATAAAAAATCAGCTCGCTTATCTTCTGTAGCGTTGACAAAAGAGCCTGTTGGAGACTATGACGTTTGAAATTGTAATATAGTAATTATGAAATTAATAATTGTAGCAAGTGTAAGAAGTTGACACACGAACTGCACGTTTCCTCCGTTTCCACGTTATCAGTGGGACACAAGATTAACTGAAGCAAGTAATTTCTCTAATAATTGTTTCAGAAAATTATTTAGTTTTTATTTATCGAATCTACAATTTCAAATCTCCTCAACATGTTTGTTCGATACAATAATTAAGTAGCATTATACAAAATTAAGGAAAAAGATTAAAATTTGTTAATTGGCTTATTCAATTTAATCTACTGTATCATCAATGTTATGTTATACTACAGTGAGATTAATTAACAATCCCAACTTCATTATTAACATATTACTATTAAGGCCTCGTTTGTTTCAGATTAAAATTAGATTTTAATCTAAATCAAAGTCAAACAGTCAATATTAACCGCATCATTCATCAGTCACACATTTCAAAAATTTCTATCATAATATACTAAAAATCTAATTATAATCCCTATCAAACACCCACTAAATTATTTATAATTATAACGAGTAAATTTATGTACTCTTAAACTGAAAAAATTCACGCCGTCAAAATCACCGATTAACTTACTTCTTGTATGCATGAGCTCTCCTCAAGATAATGTGGAGTATGAGATTCTTTGATTCTCATTATTTTCAAAATACATTGTTTCATATATTCTTTTTAATCGTACATTCTTTAATAAAAAAATATTATACCCAAATTCAAGACTTTTCTTATTTTTTAACTGTACATTCTCCATCAATCTATTATTTTAAATTGCACTCCTACAATAAAATATGGCTCAAACGGATCCATAATAATATTATTTGTCTTTATATAATACATATATATAGAATAATTACTAGGTGCAAGCAACGTGCAATGCACGTTTGCTTAGTTTATATTTAATAGTTTTGAAGATGCTAAAAATTCCATCATATATACCTTCTTGTCTATGTCTTTAGACAGGTTTCTGACACCTCTCCTTCTCAATTTTTAGTTTCCGCTCATGTTCTATGTGGTTGAAATGATTTCGGGACAACCAACCTCGAATTCCTGCAAAATACAGTACATATTCTGATATGCATAACAAAGATGTCGTGTCCAAAAATAGGATGATATTTTTTTGTATTCAACATAAACTGCTGCATGTCTCTCTTTCAGTGCTCTATATGCAAACTGCTCTCTAATATGTTTCTGTATTACGACAATTGCTGTTAGCCCCATAGTCCGATACCAGTGTTCCCTTCTTGAATTTTCACCGCGGATGACTGCTATAGGCATAAAACTAAGATGGAGTCACCACAAATAAGTATGACTATATATGGCCATACATTGCTAGGTATTGTACTCTAATCCATTCTTACGAGAGCAATAATAAACATGAAGAAAATCAGAATAAGCAAAGAAAACACACGGATTTATAATCACAACTTTGTACACAATTTTTTTTTTAAATTTTTATATCTTCTTCATAAAATCATCTAGTTTTGCACATAAAGGAGAGGGTGGGGTCCTCACATAATCATTAATACAGTAGAGATAACATGGGATTACATGATTGCAGTGCAATTACTCCTCTTCTAAGCTTGCTGTAGTAGCATCTTATTTGATGGCCTGATATCGTAAAGACTTAAAAGTTATCCCCTTTTCTGCTGTTTCTTTTGAATTCTCCAGTACCCCAATCTGTAATCTCCAATTTTTAGCATCAGAAGAACATTGAATTTGCCAAAAAAAAAAAAATTAAAGTAATAACAATAAAAAATAAGTAAATAAAAATGATCAACTTAACAAATAGTTGAACTGCTCCTCTCCCAGTTTCCATACATCAAGAACTTTATGTGGGTTAAACGTGCTCGTCTAAAACTTGTTTATTTAAATTATGTCTTCTCATCTATTTCAATACAACATCAATCCAGGGAGATTAAAACTCTCTAATTTAACAGTTAATTCAAGAATTGTAAAGGGAAAATCAAGAAAAAATAGCTAAGAGTTTAGCAAGAAATTGTTTCACCTTACCCGAATACCATCTCTTTCTGCTAAATCCGGTTTATCCACAGCATCTGCACAGAAACAGTTAGTTGGTTCATGCAACAAATGTTTACCATGTGAAAACTTGGTATCCCTGCTAATGTCATCGTCACAAGTAAATCGGCTGATACAATGTATTTGACAGTTTTCTAAGTATACATTCACATTCAATGGCAAAATAAATTTCCCTAATTTTGGAATTTAGGTGGTTCTGACTCATGTATTAAGCTCGGATATAATAGCGCTTCTTGCTTCCATAACCCACTCTTCTTTTGCTTAAATTCCCATGAAATGTATACATGTATTGCTGCCATCCACCGTTTAAATCAAGATCAGTGGAACTATAGTTCTATAGATTGGAGCCACAAAAATCCCAAACTGAGAGTAAATTAATCTATAAAACAATACAATGAAAATACTGGTATACCATCTAACTACAAAATATACAAGAAGATAACTTAAAAGGTTAAGCTCACCAGCGTAAAGAGGTTACATCAATTGAAGTTAAAAATTGGTAATTGTACAAGGACTATTGAAAGGGATCTTTACTACCTGCTGAGGAACGTCAAACCAGAATGCTTGAAATTTTTAAGAAATTAAGATTTGACTTATACATGTGAGTCAGAACCTAAATACTCATAAGTGATTCATTAACATATTAAGCAGCCACAAGTAATGAGCGTGAAAAACCTGGATAAAAACATATACCATTTACTTCTTGTACGAGAATATAAAAACCAAATAAACAAAGAAGATTCCCCTCGTATATCCTATACACCTTAAATTCATTCCATGGTTTATACTTTAGTTGCATTTGACCAATTTCTTTCCAACAATATTTTTTTTCTTTCTTTCTTGGACAAGCATAATATGATTTTAAGTAGCATGTTAATGTTGTATTTTGCAATGAACTTCAACATCAAGTCAAGCTCAACCCGGTAGAGTTGAAATATGAACAGATTATTAGAGAAACTACAAAGAAAAGATTTTGGGAATAAAGATTAAGGAAAATATGTGACCTGAAATCCATGAGAATCGGATTATCCAGAGCTCTCGTGCACGTTCATGTTTGGTGGGCAAGACAGCGATGCAGAGAATTGATTTGCTGAAGAAAATAATTTGAGAATAAAAAAATGAGACACTCAGATAGAATCACATGAAATTAAATTCAACCTCAAACTGAATTGGCTCAAAGAGTAGATTGGCTTGCCAGGATGCCAGTGACTCGGATCCCTGCCAATAATAGACATTTGGAAATGTTTAGTGTTAAAATATTGAGTCACCTGCAACAATTCTGGCCTGAAACGGAGTTAAGACAGCAGCAAATCCTGAGAATCCATGTGTGTAGCTGTACAAAATTGATTCCATGGCGACCTCTTTGCTACTGACAAGAATCACACAACATTACTTTTATTGCAATTAGGATTGATAAAATGTGATCAATTAAGGCTAAATTGATTTGAAAGTTCATTCAGCTGCTATTTGCTTATGTCAAAGCAATTAGTAGAGACAAATAGACAGAGGTCAGCATGATTAGGCTTATACCCTCCAAGAATTTGAAAGAGGAGCTCATGGTGGGAATCTTTAACAAGCTCAGGCACATCATGGGGTTTATCTCCCATATAAACAATGTAAACCTGTATATAACCAAACAATTTGTCAATCAATTAGGATTTTCAATCACTCCATGAAAAGATGGATTACTTCGAGTTTCCTTTCAAAGATTCCACTATGCCACCCATAACCGCAAAGGAGAATAAAAAGAAATAAACAAAGTAAAATGCAACTTTTATAACATAAATCAAGAAACTGAAGAAAACTCACATTACTGGAAAATGCAGCAGTAAATTGGTAAACTGCAAGTAAAATAGTACAATAAGCCCAAGGAAGAGCCATAGTTAATGAAAACTAACTCAAAAGCAAAGAATTTAAATATAGTCCATAGAGTTAATGGTGAGAGTGTATTTAGTGTGGTGATGTCCGAGTCTAATTATTCTCAAGTCTACATACCTAACATCCATCAATTATAGAGGTTTCTACTATTGATGAACAGATTTTCCACGTATTTGGTACCCTGTAATCTGATGCTTGTATAGCATGAAAGGGAAAGCTCTTGAAGAGTCTCTGGGATTGGAAGAAAAGGTGTTGGGACATCAAAGAATTGTCTGTCAGGTAGGCCATTTTGGTGAAAATTGCCAAATTCAATTCCCACAATTGGGACAGCAAGTAGTGTAGTCACTTCTTCCATTTGGTGCACGAGTCACTTTCATTTTTCCCAGCCATTATTTCTTCTAGAAAAACCCAACAACACAGTTTCAATTCGCGTGATTTTGCAACACGTATTAGTGAAGATTATACCACTAATCAAATGAACTTCTCAAATTAACATAGTATTACATAAACACTTTCTTCAGATTGATCCATTATTTAACAAGGCAAAGGAAACGATGTCATCGAACATTAAAATTTGAAAAAATAAAAAAACAAAAAACTTCAATCTGGGATTGGGATGCATACTGGACAGATTTCCTTTCTTCAATCGATGAACAGGAGATTCAGGGTAGCTTCGGGCGGAGACGGATTCCAAGCGCCACCCACTGTTCGTCGCCGGCCGGAGTTCGCGATTGAATCGCTTCTAGGTATTCAGACTGCGGATTGGGGAGAATGAATCGCTTCTGGGGTTGGGG
>CAIGRQ010296095.1:0-14472 GCA_903798375.1 Fraxinus sp. D2006-0159
TTTTGGCAGGGTTTGGCTAGAAAACGTTGAAAACGACGTTTTACCCATTTTGTGTTTTGTGTTGAAATTTTTTTTTCGTTTTCAAAAACGCATTTTCGAAAATAGGGAAGAGAACGCGTTTTCACTGTTTTGAAAAATCCAAAACAGAAAACGATCCAAAACAGCCAAAGAGAACGGCCCCTAAGTATTTATAAACTGTTGAAATTATAAATAGTTAAAAATGAGTGGTAGATCAGTGAGTTTGTACATGTGGGTTCCTTGAAATATATGGATAAAAAGGGATTATAAACTTGAACGAAACATAGGCTCAATGTTTTAGAATATGAGAAGTAAAAAAATAAAATAAAAATGGAGCACTGATGCACTTTCATTCGTGCTTTACTTGTTTGTTTGCTTTTAAGTGAATTCTGTGATTGCTTCCTATTTATCGAATTTTCATTAGTGGATTTAACGAAAGTAGTATTTATGTCTCTACCTCTCCAGACAGTGCAAAGGACAACAGTCAGCAATCTAATTCTGGTGAATCCAACCAAGCAGCATCCTCAGTTGAAGCGACAAGGTGCGTACTGCATATGTAACTTTGTAGTTTTCTATCCTTCTTTCGTGCCAAATCTCTGTTCCAGCTATTCCCCGCCCTTTGGTCAATTTTTCAAACCCATTACTAGTGTCCATGGATCCACGTGTCTCTGATTATTTTCAATCATATTCACCATTTTTCCATGAGAAACAGTGGATGGCGATGCTATGGAAAGTAGTATTAATCTTGATCTCTACTGTGCAAGTCTCTTTGTTTGCAGTATTCCAATACTTCTCCTTTATCTTTGGTAGTTTTAATTTTTTTGGAACACATTTCTTTCAGCAATTTACCTGCAACTGATGCTGGAGCTGAAAAATCTGCGACGGAATCAGATCAATCTAACAATGCTCCAGCTGCTGATGAGGAGGTGGAATCTGCTAGCCTGCCTACAGACAGTAGTGGATCTATCACGACAGCATTAGCAAGTGCAGGGCATACTTTAGGAGGAGCTCAGGCTGAGCTTGTCCTGAATCCACTTCGAATTGCATTTGAGACCAAGAACATTAAAGTCGTGGAGCTTGCGCTGGATTGCCTTCATGTAGGTTCTTGTTTTGGTCACTGATATTCAGCTTTAAAACTTATTTTGCAGAAGACGTTTTTCGGTTACTTTTAACATTTGGCATCAGAAAGTTGATATTTTGTAATTCATTCAGCTTTTTCTTGTTACTGTGTATTCCTTGTGTGTGTGATTGCACCTCTATGAATGTCAAGGACGTTTTACCTATCTAATGAAATGGGGAGGGGAGACTGATTTTGCTTTTCAAACCATTAAGTTAGAAACATCACACTTCATGCTCATGAACACAAAATTACGTACCATACTGGATTTGAATATTTTAATGATGACATAACAGCTTGTACCAGGCTAGATGCTCATTTAAAGAACCTATGAACTTTTATTTCATGGATCTTAAACATTATGTATCTCATTCTAATCTGATTAATTTTCGAAAACAGAAACTCATTGGATACAATCACCTTGAGGGCGATCCTGGTCTAGATGGTGCTAAAAATGCACAATTGTTCACTGATATTCTCAACATGGTCTGCAGTTGTGCAGATAATTCATCACCTGACAGGTATACTGTAGACACCCCAGCACATTGGACATTGATACTTTTTTCTTTATTTGTTTGGTATTTACTGAATGTAACTCCTGAGAAAATGAAATGCAGCACTACTCTTCAAGTATTGAAGGTGCTTCTTTCTGCTGTAGCATCGACTAAGTTCAGGGGTATGCTTGCTTAATATTCCTTAGTATGATTTTTTTATAAATATGTTTTCATCACCATTTAGCGAACTTGAAATTGGGAAGAAAGAGTATTTTGTTATATTATATGTGTTTTATGAGATCTGTTATTCATGTTTTTATGTTGGTCCCTTTTAAGTTTTCGCTCTAATATCATGTTGCTATTTTACTATCAATTGATAGAATGTTTCTTTCCGCGGAATAAAGTTGTGATATTTTTGGATAGGACTAGTTGTGTAAAAAGCCTGAGTGATTGCAGAGAGTCGGGAAGTCAATGAAAGTCAGAAAGAAGCAAAATTATAGTGCGTACAGAGGCATAGTATATGTTGCTCTAGGAAGGCCATACTTTTACTGCTGAGAATAAGTACTCTTTTGAAGTTCATAACCAAGACATTTCGATAGTCATGTTCACTCCACTAAAATAGAAGTACAGGATAATTATTTTGTAAAACCTGTCAACTTGAAAGACTGAAAACATCTTTGAAGTAAATATACGTGAAAATTATGTAATGCACCTCATGCATAAAATGAAACCTCTTAAGAGTAATACAAGTTGTGGCACATAATACTTTTAAGATGTGCAGAAAGGTTCAAGCAATCTCTTTATGCCTCAAATTGTCTCCTGGTGCCATTTTGTTAATTTTTCTCCTTCTCAAGAGCCAAGATTTTTTAATTTTCTTGGCTTCGTATAGCTCGCCATCTCCTCTGAGTCCCTTAGACTAGCCTATTTTCACCTTTAGTACATCCAAGTTCTCATTTGATTTTGGGAGCTGCACTGGTCCGTTCTTGCCACCTGGCAATCTTCTACACGTGACTGTCCACAGATCTTCTACACAGCAAAATGTAGGCACTTTCCGAAGACATGATTTTTCAAAACTACATATCTGCTAAGTTGTTTCATATGTTGATGGTAAAACAAGCTGTTGGATTTTGCAACATGAAAAGGCATCAAGGATATGAAGGAAGCTACATTGACTTCATTATAGAGTTGGTGTTGTGGAAAGATGGTTGATTTTTCTAATTTGTGCTTTCAGAATTTCAAATCCCTTGGCTTAGGTGTTTCCCATGTAATTACTTTGCTTTGGTTGCTTCACTTTGTTTAATAGCCACTTCAAATATTATTTAACCTCCTGTCAATAAATTCATCCATGTTGGACAGAGGCACTATTGAACAGACCTAAATTTCTCAGATTTAAAAAGGTTTAGTTAATTATATGTGCCGTCTTGCCTTGTTCTAATGCAGTTCATGGTGAGCCATTGCTTGGAGTCATCAGGGTGTGTTATAATATTGCTCTTAATAGGTAATGGTTCATACTTTGTCAAGGTTAGATTGATTTTAACTTCATATAGAGCTAATAGCGTCTGTTTTGGATGTTTAGCAAGAGTCCTATAAACCAAGCAACTTCAAAAGCCATGCTGACTCAGATGCTCAGTATCATATTCAGACGGATGGAAACTGATTCGGTATGCAATAGAAGTTTCATTTCAGAACTCTTTTGTTTCTTGCCATTTAGTTGATTCTCAATAATCACTCCGTGGTGATTCAGGTTACTTCCCCTTCCAGTACTGTTGCATGTAAAGAAGCTACTTCAGAAGATGGGTCAAACACAAAGGTTGATCAAGTGTCATCCAGTGACCGGAATGAGCAAGGAATGAATCTGGGCGATGAACTTCAAAACTTTGTTGGTGGCACTGATATCAAGGTGCTTTGCTACTCATATCTTTGTTGCCTTGCACCATATGATTATGCACTTTGCTACAGCTGAATAACTCTATACCAATTACCAAGTGTTTCACATATTTATGTCTTCTTTGAGTGAGAGAAAATTTTCCATCTGATAACTGAAAATTATGAGACGGAACTCGTTCTTTTACAGGGTTTAGAGGCTGTTCTTGAGAAGGCTTTGCATGAAGATGGTGAAAATGTCACAAGGTATGGATACCATATGAAGATTGAGATTGTTATAATTACGAAAAGAAATTTGCTAATAACCCCCATAACATGATTTATGCACTCCATGTTTCCTCGCAGACATGGAGTGCAGATATCAAAAGTTGAAGTCCATTCATCATATGTCTTTCAAATATATAAACTTGAAGTGTCTTGTTCTGTACATAAACAATAATCCACTTTTGGGTTCTTACACCTTCAACTTGTGAATTCTCTCAGAGGAAAGGACCTAGGGAGCATGAATATTGGACAACGTGATGCTCTACTTCTTTTCCGCACCCTCTGTAAGGTTTGTATGTAGCATCTCGTTTATGTTCTACTCTAGATTCTAATTTGTGATTGTTTCGATATAATTTTTTGATATATTTGTAGATGGGTATGAAGGAAGATAAGGATGAAGTTACTACCAAAACGCGTATTCTCTCCCTGGAGCTTCTGCAGGTTAGTTGTGGAAATTTATCTCCAACTAACAAGCTTGCATGTGGTGGTTGGATGCTTAAGAATACTCTTTTAATTCCACGCCAATTTCTTTCAATCTACTCTGCATGTTTCGTACTAAGTTATGGTTGAATGGAAGTTCACAGCCTAGAGAATGTATATACCCAAATTTCTGCTTATCAATTTTTCTTGTTCGGTTATGTATCAAGGTGTGAGAGGATTTCATTTGTTTGACCTCATACACCAAAGATTGTGAGAATGAAAGTTAGGCAATATATATTTTCAATTTCCTTGTGTTCAATCTGGCAAAGTTTAGACAGACTGAAAAATGTGGGCTTTAGGCATAATGCATCCTTCTCCCTTTCTGTTACCATCTTTTTTACCTGCTTTACTCATCAAGAGCAGTCTCAAGTTTCTTCCTTTTCTCCTTCCCTGTTCACCATTCTCTTTCCATTTGAAGTCCAGTTTCCTCCCATTTCATATATACTTGCAGGCAGATGAGTTATTTGTTTTTTCCATTTGCCTATTGTTTTGAACTGTTGGCCGTTTTTCTTTTATTATATGTGGTAGCTGTTCACAAATTACAATCATGTAGGTATGTACAACCAATTCAGATTTTTATCCTGTGTTTGTGAAGTATTTTAAATAATTGGACCAAGAAAGATTAATGTTCAGTTTCGTAGTTAATTTCTGGGATTGAAATATGGGTTTATTGATGAAATCATTGTATTAGTAAGACGGGTTAGATGAAAGCAATGGCCATACTTATTCTTTGCGTGGGGAAAAAATTAAAACTAAGTGGATGTTGATTGTTTTGAAAAGAATTTAGTAATACATGATATTAGTTCTTGTTGTGTGCTTATATTATGCATGCTGTAGACTCATCACACATTATTTATCATGTGGAATTTACAGGGTTTACTGGAAGGTGTTAGTCAATCGTTCACAAAAAACTTTCAGTTTGTTGACTCGACGAAAGCTCACCTTTCATATGCATTATTGAGAGCATCAGTTTCTCAATCTCCTACCATCTTTCAGGTTTAGCACAGATGTTTTCTCTTTTGGCTCCTTTTTTTGTTCGCTTATATGAAGATTTGTGCAATTATATTGACAATAATTTTTTTTTTCATCGCAGTATGCAACAGGAATTTTCACAGTGCTTTTGTTGCGGTTTAGAGAAGGTCTTAAAGTATGAGAAAACTTCAAAAAGTTTGTGTAATAATTTCTTTATAAGAATTGAAACATATTTATTTCGATGTCTAGGCTATAAACGTATGTTTATTCTTTTCAGGGTGAAATTGGGGTCTTCTTTCCTTTGATTGTTCTACGATCTTTGGATGGATCAGATCTTAGCCAAAAAATAAGTGTTCTTCGGTACAGTATTTTCCTCTAAAATGGTTTTCATGTTGAATATCTTCAGTTTGTTTGAATATTATCTAGTCACCATCCCTTAAAAGAAATGAAAGAGTGCTTACTTGTCTTATGATATACAGAGATTTTTAGCCTTGGTTAGCCAAAAGTTGGTTCTTTGCGTGCTATTTTTTGGTGTGTTCTTTGACATCATCTAATCTAAAATTGGCAGGATGCTAGAGAAGGTCTGTAAGGATTCTCAGATGCTGGTTGATCTCTTCGTTAACTACGATTGTGATCTTGAAGCACCCAACTTGTTTGAACGCATGGTGTGATTCTTTTTGAATAAACTGTTTTTTCTCTGAGTTCCCTGATATATGTCTAACAAGTCATCTTTGTCTGATATCTTACTGTTCAGGTTACCGCATTATCGAAAATTGCTCAGGGTACTCAAAGTGTGGATCCCAAGTCTGTTACTGCTTCTCAGATGGGATCAATTAAAGGATCTTCACTTCAAGTATATCCTATCTTGCTATATATTGTTCATTTGGCAACTGTTGTACTCTTATTTCTCGCAACTTCTTTTCAGCCTGACATTGGTTCAAATTGTTTGATTGAAACCCGTTTCTTGACATTTAGTGTCTTGTGAACGTGCTAAAATCACTAGTTGATTGGGAGAACTCTCAGAGAGAATCACAGAAGCAGAATAATGGTGAACGGTCTGTTCAAGAACCTTCAACTACAGAATTGAGTGAATCAAAAATCAGGGAAGATTCCCCAAGTAACTTTGAGAAGTTGAAAGCTCACAAGTCTACCATTGAAGCTGCTATCTCTGAGGTATGTGGGTCCGTGAGCATTTTGTTGTTGATATGCCCTACTTTCTTGAAAAACCCAATTTTCTGGCTATTTTATCCCTCAAATATGCAGGCCCAATGCTTGTAAGAGCTCTTAACTTCATTTTTCAATTATGTAACAGTTCAACCGCCAATCAAGGAAGGGCATACAATATCTGATGTCCAGTGGGTTGGTGGAAAATACACCAGCTGCAGTTGCTCATTTTCTGAGAAATACTCCCAATTTGGACAAGGTAGACTTTGTTTTGGTTTTGCTTCATAAATTCTTTGATTAAAAGAGTTACAATTAACTGATTTAACTTTCTCAGGCAATGATTGGTGATTACTTAGGTCAACATGAGGAGTTTCCTCTGTCTGTCATGCATGCTTTCGTAGATTCCATGAAATTTTCTGGGATGAAATTTGATGTTGCAATTCGTGAGTTCCTTAAAGGATTCCGACTTCCAGGGGAAGCTCAGAAGATAGATCGTATAATGGAGAAGTTTGCAGAGCGGTAGGCATTTTTTTTTTTTGCTCAACTTGTGTGCATAGGGGTATACTCAAATCTGTTTATGAAGGACCCTCGAGCGGGAAAAGTAAATATGGGAACTCAGATAAGTTTTTGAAGGAGCCTTAAACAGGAAAATGAAAATCACATATAGAAACATTTAAGACATTGGTGCTGACACTTCATGTTTCCTCAAGGTTTAGATACTGTAAAACCTTGAAATAATTGAAATACTTATTCTGTGAGGAAGATGTCAGGCATTCTGATTAGCCGATCTAAAGTGGTTTGAGCCTTGATCAATCTTTTCACGAACTTGAGTGAAATAATAATCATAACAAATCACCAGGTGCTTTTTCTGCTTTCTCCCCGTTGGAACTAAAACCTGGACACGAACTATACATATTATGATATCATTAACATGGAAATCCTACAAAATATGGTCATGAAAATGGTGATGGCATGAAAAAGTAACGTACTTCTACGCCTACAAAATTTATAATTAGATGTGCTATATAAAAAATTCTATGCAAGCAGCAGGTATTCTGCAAAAACACTAGTAATTAGATAAGATAATTTTGTCTTAAAATTAAGCAATTACATAACGAACATGATTTTTCTTGTTCTCTCCCTTCCCCCTTAATAGAACTGTTTGTTGTAAGTTAAATTTACTTCTATATAGATGCTGCTTTAAAAGAGAATGTGCCTTGCGAAACAAAGCCGTCCAGAATTTTCTGACATTCAGATGATTTAACCCTTCCTCGTGTTGATGTTAATAATTCCGAATTGAAACAATGTTTTATTTTTTGGCAGTTATTGTGCAGACAATCCTGGTCTTTTCAAGAATGCGGACACGGCATATATTCTTGCGTATGCGGTTATAATGTTGAATACTGATGCTCATAATCCAATGGTGTGGCCAAAAATGTCCAAAAGTGAATTTGTACGAATCAATGCTAGGGATGATGCTGAAGAATGTGCTCCTCAGGAACTCCTAGAAGAGACGTATGATTCTATAATCAAAGAAGAGATAAAAATGAAAGATGATCCTGCTGGCATTTCGAAAAGTAGTAAGCATAAGCCAGAAGTAGAGGAGAGGAGCCGACTTGTTAGTATTCTTAATTTAGCTCTACCCAGAAGGAATTCTTCAACTGATTCAAGGTCCGAGAGTGAGGCAATTATTAAGCAAACACAGGCTATTTTTCGGAATCAAGGAGGAAAAAGAGGAGTTTTTTATACTTCGCACCGCATTGAACTTATCCGTCCCATGGTCGAAGCTGTTGGGTGGCCATTGCTTGCTACTTTTGCTGTTACTATGGAGGAAGGAGATAACAAACCAAGAGTTCTTCTTTGTATGGAAGGATTCAGAGCAGGTATACACATAACACATATTCTCGGAATGGATACCATGCGCTACGCATTTTTAACATCTCTGATCAGGTAAATCTCACTTTGCTTTTCTATATTTATGCACTGTTGATCGTCTAATAAGAGCCTATTTGAGCCCCATTTTTTTCTCAAAATGCATTTTGGAATAGTATTCTGTTGGAGAATGTGTGGTTAAAAAATAAGGAAAATTTTTGGGTTTGCGTGTAATATTATTTTATTGAAGAATGTGTGTTTGAAAATAAGAGAGGGAAAAATATATTTTGGAAATAATGGGTACCAAACAAGGGCTAAGTGTTTCCTTATAAGTACCTCTCTGATTTTCTCACTATTTTTGTTTTTTGTTCTCTAAAGTTGGTGAATTTTGAATGCTTTTTTCCTTAAAAAGTGTCTGAACAGGATGACAAACCACTTTTTATAAGAATTTGGTAACATGTTTTTACACCATGGAAAACTTTGTGGAGCATGACGCATGTTCTTGTGAAAATGCATTGCAGATTTAATTTCTTACATGCACCAAGGGATATGCGTAGTAAAAATGTAGAAGCACTTCGCACGCTACTGGCTTTATGTGACACTGACACAGATGCTCTTCAAGACACATGGAATGCAGTCCTGGAATGCATTTCTCGCCTTGAATATATAACATCGTCGCCTGCTGTGTCTGCAACTGTCATGCAAGGATCAAATCAAATATCTAGAGATGCCGTTGTTCAATCTCTGAGAGAGTTGGCTGGAAAACCGTCCGAACAAGTCTTTGTGAATAGTGTCAAATTGCCCAGTGAATCTGTGGTGGAGTTTTTTAATGCTTTATGTGGTGTCTCAGCCGAGGAATTAAAACAGAATCCAGCACGCGTGTTCAGCTTGCAAAAGCTTGTTGAGATCAGCTATTACAATATGGCTCGTATACGCATGGTAATCTCTTCATCTGAAAGAGTTCCTACTCTACCCTTAGTTTATTGTAAATGGAATTCTGTTGGGTTTTGACAACATGGTTAACTTATTGGTTTCTGACCCACAGCAGCCTTTAGCAATGTATGTCTTTTAAACTGTCAATAATACTTTCAATTTGGTTATCGCTCCAGAGGCTATAAAGTGCTTGTAAGAGTACTTGCTGATCTACTTAGAAAAGATATGTTCGCATTTCACATTGTTTTGTTTATCAATCGCGTGGCACTGAGTAATAATATGACCTATACAATATAATCCATTTGGCAATATTTTCAGGTTTACTTTGTCAAGGGTTTCCTACCACATTGATGTGAACACTAGCATGCAAAATGAAATTTCTGAATTGACCTTTTGTCCATCTATTTTTGAAAATTTGTTCAAGTATGAGTAAAGACAATTGGTGAGAATCACTTATCACTTGTAACAAATTGCATAGAAAGTTGTTAAGTCCTTTTCAAAATGTTTGGCAATGCACTGGCTGCACATGCCTAAAAGTTTCCTTTTATCATTTATATTGACTAGGGACACATATTTTGTTAGAGTGATGAAACATGCTACTCAACTATAATTGACTGATCTTTATTATGAGGATGCATACGTCTTGTCACATGTGACACATGATGAATTTTATAAATTTACATGCACATTGGATGCTAATAGATAGTCAAATCTATTTTTTAGGTTTGGGCCAGAATATGGTCTGTCCTGGCGAATCATTTTATCTCCGCTGGGAGTCATCGGGATGAAAAAGTTGCTATGTATGCCATTGATTCTCTACGACAACTTGGTATGAAATATTTGGAGCGCGCAGAACTTGCCAACTTCAGTTTCCAGAATGATATTTTAAAACCATTTGTCATTCTTATGAGAAGCAGTCGAAGTGAATCTGTACGGAGGCTTATAGTGGATTGCATTGTTCAGGTATGCATGCGTGACAATATGTTCTTTCAGTTTGTTGTTATTTATGTGTTTTTGTATGTTAATACACTTTATTAGGGATAACAGATGATAAAATCTAAAGTTGGAAGCATAAAGTCTGGCTGGCGAAGTGTGTTTATGATTTTCACTGCCGCTGCTGATGATGACTTGGAACCAATTGTTGAAAGTGCATTTGAGAATGTAGAACAGGGTCAGAACCAATCTTTTCTGTTTCTTTCTTGTGGAGTATGTTTTATATAGTTATAGAGGATTGTTTAAACCTTGACTAACACGGTAGAGGGTGCAGTTATCTTGGAACACTTTGATCAGGTTGTTGGAGACTGCTTTATGGATTGTGTCAACTGCCTGATTGGATTTGCCAATAATAAGAGTTCTCACCGGATAAGTTTGAAGGCTATTGCACTGCTCCGAATATGCGAGGATCGTCTTGCAGAGGTTTGTTTTGAATTTTGAGCATTCATTTTTATAACTGATCTCGACTCCTCATTCTATGTATTTTTTTGTCCGTCATTTCCTGTTCTCAGTTTTCATAGGAAATCGTGAATGGAAAGAAGCTAGGAATGGAAATTGTAATTAATTATTGATTGTGATTCTAGGTTAATTGGTAGGTTGATTTATTTCCAAACTCAGATGATTATTTTTTCCTTTTCTTCTTCGCCTTGTACAGTATAAATAGGAGGTAATAGGGATGTTATTATTCATTTGAGAAATACAAAACAGTAGTTTTGGTTTTGATTTCAGTTTTCTTTTACAGATTACAACAGTTTGCTCAAAAATTAGTTGATTTTACTGCTGTGGGTACTCGTTTAATTAGTATTAAAATGTATGTTGTGGGATGAACAAGAAAGAGCTCAAAAAGAATGAATTTTTGTGACAACCTCTAGTGAGCAGACGGCAATCACTGTTTTGTTAATTTTTCATTTTCAGGGCCTTGTACCAGGTGGTGCTTTGAAACCAATTGATGCTCATGTGGATGAAACTTGTGATGTCACTGAGCACTATTGGTTCCCGATGCTGGCTGGTCTTTCTGACCTGACTTCTGATCCGAGAGCAGAAGTCAGAAACTGTGCACTTGAGGTTTTGTTTGATTTGCTAAATGAGAGAGGTAGCAAATTCTCCTCTTCATTTTGGGAAAATATTTTCCAGCGGGTCCTGTTTCCGATCTTCGATCACGTTAGACATGCTGGAAAAGATAATTTTATCGCTTCTGGTGATGAGTGGCTCCGGGAAAGTAGCGTTCACTCGCTTCAGTTGTTATGCAACCTTTTCAACACATTTTACAAGGTATCATAAGTGGTTGATCTTTGATTCTTTATCATTACTAGTAAACATGTAGCTTCTTTCCTACCAGTTCACCCTTTCTTTCCCTATTTACTGCTCCTATTCTCTATGCATTTAGTGGATATTTCAGTTTTTCTTTCTTGGTTATACAGTCATTTTCTGTTTGTTTGTGCTACTGAGTTGTTGGTTCACTGTATTTAGCTATATGATATTTTGGTTCGCTGAACAAAATGTGCTTGTAAATAACGTATTTTTTCGCCCTTTAACTCGGCCTTGAAGAACTCTCCCTAGTAATATTTTAGTCATAGTAGGTATGACACATGAAGAACTCTCATTCCTTTAACTCGCCCTTGAAAAACTCTCCTTTTAATATGTTAAAATATATTTCTGCCTGAGTAGTGGTTGACTTAATGTTTATTTGTTTTCCGTATATAGCCTCTATCCAAATGGATTTCCTGAACTTCCTATTCCTGTACCAAGTATAATTCTTGCTTTAGCCTCTCAGAGATCATCTAGTTATGGTGACACGTGCTGCTGTGATCACTGCCAAGTTATCTACTTGCTGTTTTCTCTTGTGATCAATTCATTTAATTTTCAGAAATTTGGAAATCATATTTGCTGACTTTCACTGCCGCATAGATCGTGATTCCTGACATTTAAATCTTCTGATGATTTACCATTCATTGTATATAGGATGTGTGTTTTATGCTGCCTCCACTACTCAGTTTGCTGTTAGATTGTGCCAAAAAAACAGATCAATCAGTTGTTTCCATATCTTTGGGTGCATTAGTGCACCTTATTGAAGTTGGAGGGCATCAGTTTAGCGAAAATGACTGGGATACTTTGTTGAATGGGATAAGGTGCATGTTCCTCCTCCTTTTCGTTTTTGATAAACTGTAAGGAGCATATATGCCTTAATATTTCATTTTATTGTATTTTGTATAACAATGATATGGTTCATTCTGTCCAGAGATGCTTCATATACAACACAGCCCCTGGAGCTGCTCAATGATTTAGGTTTCGACAATTCGAAGCATCATAAAATATTAGCAAGAGTTTCAGATGCCGCTTTTGTTGTTAATCCTTCAGTATCTGGTGGAAGTAACGCTTCAGATAATCATAATAATAACATATATGAAAATGGGGATACAGTGGGAATAATGTCCTCAAATTCCAGTATTGATGGCAATGCACTGGATCGTAATCCAGAAACAGGGCTTCGCGCAGATATGGAGGGATCTGAAGGTTAGCAATGGACTTGCGCAAACATTGCTTGGATTCTTGTATGACATGTTTGATAGAAAGGATTGGACTGTATCAAAGAGTATTATAGAAGAAAAATAAGCGAAAATATTGTTTTCTATACTGTCCAGTCCTACTTGGTACCCTGTTCCGCACATGCACTTAAAGTAAATTCTATCAAGATTTGAAATAAAGCGTAAGTTAACGTCTTTTGTAGGCATGCCATCACCTTCTGGAAGAGCCACAAAACCAACTGATGGTGGAGGCCTACAACGTACTCAAACAATAGGTCAAAAAATTATGGGAAATGTGATGGAAAACATTTTTGTGAGAAGTTTTACCTCAAAACCAAAGGACCGTATCCCTGATGTTCTGTCACCATCTTCTCCATCCAAGGTTAGCACTTGGTTTTTATTTTGTTGATATGTTTTGTAAGGTTTTGATTGTTCAAATTGTGTCATCGAATCATTTTTTCTTTGCTGTATTAACTACATCCCCAATACATATTCGTGAAAGCTTTCATGTTGCTCTTTTGGTCATTGAGAACATTTCTGGGCTTGAATCTCAAGTTAAATTCGAAGGAAGATTCCAAACTCCTATTTCTTCACTGTTAAAACAGCGCTCTGTTTTGCCCCTACGGAACAAGTCAATTATGTAATAATTGATACATGTGAACTGTAGGAGTAAAAAGGAAAAAGAAAGCACAAACTGGGGACGTGTTGAACCCTTCGGTGTTAAATGTAAAGAAAGAAGACCCGATACAATTTTATCCTTTTTTTGAAAGGGAGGGGCCACAACTCTAATTTATTTCACCTATCTGTCCTACCAACCCAACAGGTGTTCGTTAACTTAATTGGATTTTTTTTTTGGAGCTGTTGAACTGGTGATTACTATTTGCTCAAAGGAGTTGCCATTTATTCACAGGGAAATGGTACTGAAATTGAGTCCGAAGTTCTGTAGCACGGTTGACAGTAGATATTGAAGTTTGGGAGTGAACTTATAAACGAGAAATATTAAGAAGCCAGTTCAGTTAGTGGAAAATGGGACAGAATTATACACCTCTAAGTACTTTGTATAATGGAAGATTGCAGTTAGAAAGTCAAAAAAAATTCTAATATTGCTAGGAATTTATACAAACTTGTCTTTGAATGTAGAAACTTGAAAGGGAAGAGACTGCTAAATTTCGAAGTGTTCTGAAATACTTAGAGGTTCTGTGTAGATAAAATCTCTCAAGTAAATCAATATTTTATATTAGTAAGTTTCCAGAGCCCCTACCTAAGAAAAAGATGTACCGTGGGTAGCGTGTATAAGTTTAAAAAATGGCTGATATGTTGCTTTCTTTCATTCTCTTGTATTTAAGAATGATGGTTGCTATTGTTTCTTTATTCTCGGAAGATATTTATTCCAGCGACAGATTGTACCAATACCACATTTTTGCCATTGTATTGATATTAGAAATGCTTCATTAGATTGCATTGTTTTCTAATTAATTCTTTTCTCTTTTGAGTTTTATTATGTGAAAACTTGATTTGATTTTTTTCTCCTTCTCTAGTTACCCGATACTACAGAACCTGATGCCAGAGAAGAGGAGGAGAGTCCAATGCTGGGAACCATTAGGAGCAAATGCATCACGCAGTTATTGCTTTTAGGTGCCATTGATAGCATTCAAGTATGAATCAGTTTCTTCTGCAATCTTCAAATTGATTTCTTTTACGAAAATTTGTTCTATAAATTACTACGCTTTGCTTATCTTTTTTTTTTTTTTTTTTT
>CAIGRQ010296121.1:0-10175 GCA_903798375.1 Fraxinus sp. D2006-0159
TGCGAGTCTTGATTTTTCCCCACTTAAGAAACTGGAAACAATTGATTTTGGGAACAATAGCTTTGTGGGAAACATTCCAGTTAGCCTGTGCTTGTGTAGATCCCTGATTGCAGTTCGATTAGCATATAACCAGTTGACGGGCGAAATCCCAGCTTGCATGGCTGGCTTAAAATCTTTATCCCATCTCTCACTTTCCTACAATTTCCTGTCTAACGTTGTTGGAGCTTTTAGGATTCTTATAAGATGCCATAATCTTTCAGTTCTCTTCCTGACAGGGTGCTTCAATGATGAACCGGTGCCAAATGATGGCCATTTATTACATCTAAATGGGTTCCAAAATCTACAAATTCTCAGTCTGGGTGGATCCAAACTCAAAGGTGAAGTGCCTTATTGGATTGGAAAATTAAAGAAACTCAAAGTACTGAATCTGTCGTACAATCAAATTACGGGCATAATTCCAAAATGGCTGGGGAGTATGCCTAGCCTTTTTGTACTAAACATCACTCGAAATCACCTCACTGGAGAACTTCCTCGCGAAATTGGCAACCTAAAAGCTTTAGTTTCAGACGATGCAGACTCGAACTTGAGTAATTTAGCATTGCCTTTCTTATTCGACAGTCTCCAGTACAATCGACTATTCAACTTGCCAAGGGGAATCAAAGTTGGGAATAACAGTCTGAGTGGGAATCTTCCAGCAGAATTAGGAAACTTGAGACTTCTTAGAGAACTGGATCTCAACGATAACAACTTCAATGGAAGCATTCCAAATGAATTATCCCATCTTGTCAATTTAGAGAAATTGGACATGTCGGGGAACCATCTCACCGGCGAGATCCCCGAATCTCTGAAAAAACTCCATTTCTTGTCTTATTTCACTGTGTCAAACAATGATTTAGAAGGAGAGATTCCAAAGGGTGGTCAATTTGATACATTCACAAACACTTCATTTGAGGGGAATCCTAAACTTTGTGGGTCTGTATTGCAAAAAAATTGCCCTCCCGCAAGCACCGGAGGTCAAGATGAAATGTTGCCACCGGCACCAGAGGAGGAAGAGTCAGCAACTTCGTTGTACACTATTCCCTTTGGTTTGGGATATTCTGTAGGATTTTTTGTTGTCAGCATCAGTTTACTCCTTAGAAGTTCATTGAAGTGCTTTAATTGATATTCAGCTGGTCTTTGTAATGAATTAGCACAAGTATATTTTAGTTAAAGACCTACCGGCTATGTGTATGTAACCAGTAATGATACCAGAGTAGTACGTTGTTATGTTTATTTAGTATTTACTTAATATATATATATATATCTGATTCGCTATTCCATGAATTTAGACACATCTCAAAGTGGCAGTGTAGAGACGATACAGCCGTGTTTGGCGAGGATAAAAATTAGATTATTAGTAAATTTTAAAAATTGATAAAATGTGCGATTGAAAAGTTATGAGTCCTCTAAAATACGCGATTAAATTTAATTATTGGCTCTTACTTTGAAAAAAATTTGAATTTTAGTCCCCACCAAACAAGGGCATGGAATTGTTTTTGAGTGTGAATTATTTATTAAAAACGGTTGACGATATACTATATACGTATAAATCATAAATATTTGCTAGAAATGCTCCTTACGGTCCTTTTTTATTTTATTTTATCTTACAAAAACTCAATTATTTACATGAAATATTGTAGGTTTTATTGAACCACCTTATTTAAATAAGGCTATATATCGTTTAAATCTTATTTTGAAAGTGCACGTTTATGAAAGTTCTATTAGACAGATTTTTGAGATTATATATTTGTGGATATCATGAAATGTGTGTTTAAATAAGATATAAAAGTTGTGGATTTAATTAAATATATTAAAAATGAAGCTTATAATCTTTAAAAAAGCTTTTATCAATCGAGGGCTGAGAGAGTAGTTGGATAATTATCAAATTCTAGAGGCATGGTGTCTTTAAATCTGGCTGTCCAAGTTACCAAGTATTATCTATAATATAATAAACGCTAATTATATTACCATCACAAAATTTAATTACTAAACCACATTATAATCACACCACGATTAAAATATAATTTTAATAAATAACCCACAACAAATTTACAATTATACCCTTAATACAACAAAAACTAAAATTGAAAATAATAAATAACTCTCAATATAATAAAAACTAAAAATGAGAAAATAAATATGTGGTGTACACTTCCTTCCAGTATTGGTAAAACAACAATCTTAATAGTTCCAACGAAGGAGAAAGCTTCGAATAGAGGCGCATTCAACAGTGGATTGCCGCTCCTTCACCTCTGTTTGCGACTGTTGTTTGGAATTTGGTAATTGCTACAACTTTTTTCAAAACTGGAACATCAGTTCCTCTGCGTTTCCTTCGAGCGCTACATGAAGATGATCCGCGCAACCATCATATCGTCGAGACAAAGGTATCCGTCATCATTTTCGACATATCTACGAATGCTGATTCTGATCTCTCTTGCGATGGCGCTGTTCTGCAATTATATTCCCTTGTATCCTTATTACAAGCCCTCAAAATAGAGGTATGGTACAATCTATTTACGAGCATGTACAATCCTCACATTTCTCTTTGTTTTTCATAATCTTGTTGGATTTTTGGTTTTATTTTTCTGGACAAGAAAAGAATAGTAAAGTCAAATCATATTCAATTTTTAGGATAAGTCAAAAGAAAGGTATAATACTCTCTATTTACATGTATGTATAATCCTCAAATTGCATTCCCTTTTTTTTCCATATTTTTTCCTATGTTCTTATTGACTGTTGCTTATTTGTTTCCGGTCCAGAAAAGAATAATAAAGACAAAATTATGTTCAAAGACTCAAAGTTTAGTATATCAAGAGTGACTTTCTTTAAACTAACATTCCATGGCCGTAACGTATCAGTTTTGGTTTATACTTTAAAAGGTTAACTGAATTGACAAAAGCAAAATTTCGTAAAGAAGGTTCGGGGTAGTGATGGTAACGGGGCGGGACACCCCCGCCTCGCCCCACCTTAGACAGGGCGGGGGCGGGACCTTGCCCCGTTTGTATTTTTTTTTTTAAAACCAAAAATTTTCAATTAAATACAAATTCAAAATTTTATAATCCAAAACAAACAATACTTAAAATAAATACATCAATATCCAAATCAAACAATGAAAACAAATAATGTCCAAAATTAAACGAACAATGTTCAATTTTTTTTTTATTTAACTTCGCGGGGCGGGTTTGGGACGGGGCACCCTCGCCTGCCCCTCCCCTCCCTGCGACCCGAGGCGAGGCGGCAATCCCCGCCTCGCCAACCCGTTGGGGCAAGTTTTTTTCGCCCCATTCGGGACGGGAGGGGACATGTTTTTTTGCCATCTCTAATTCAGGGAGGGGAACGATTTTTATCCATTTAAAATATTTAGGTTTATATTTGTGGTGTGATTAATTAAAAGTATATTAGAATCTTAATTAGTAATTTTACAAAATGCCATTTATGTAAATAAAGAGAATTTTAAAAATTGCGGTGCACTTAATAAATTTTGTAATGGTAATATAATTACCCTATGTTAAATATCACATCAAGTGAAAATAAAAAAATGAAAAATTGGATGATTCTAACCATAATATAATTCAATTATTTCAATAATACCTTACTTTTCATTTTTCAATATGTTTTTAATTTATTTAACCATTTAGTTACCATTAATGTTCATGTATATTTGACTGGTTCATTTCACATATGTGCTTTTATTAATATATGAATCCTCCATTATTAATTATTAATTAATTAACATTAACATTCATATTCATTTAATTAATATTTTATCTTCATTTATGCGTTATTATTTCTAATTATAAGTTAATTAGAATTTCACATTTAAGAATGCATTTTATTATTCACGTTCATGTATGCTAATTAACATCCAGTTTTACTTAGTCCCTGTTTGGGCTAACTTTTTTTTTTCGAATTGTATTAAAAATCAGAACATTGGAGCAGTACATTTCTGACACGTTTCATCTCTACTTACCACATTTGACACTGCAAAAATTGGTTCCCACATTTGCCATTTTCCCACTTGTTACTAACACTTTCCCACCATTCAATAATTTAGCTCAGCTTTTGTGAAGAAGTGTAGCCTACAGTATCGACCATCGTCGTGCAGAGTCGTTCACCATCCACTGACAAGTTCCCTTGTTGGAAACCATACTTCGCTGTTCGAAGATCTTGACTTGCAGTTTCCATTTACTGAAACACTCAGGAAAGTGTAATCGCCCCATTTCTCAGCAGAAATTTCGTTTGACGCTCATGAAGTGTTTTGGCCGTGAAGTGTGCCCGCCCAACCCTGATGTCGTTGCCGCCTTTTCTTCAATCCCTTCTCAAACCCATGGATCCGTTCTCTAATTAGGTGTACAGTTTAAACCCGTTCTTCACTTACGACTTCATTCTTTGCATTTTTTACAACTCCGTGTTTCCTTCCCGCATATGGGTGACGTTCGACACCCTGCTTCATCAATTGCACATGACTGCCCAAAAGATTTTGGCTCTAAAAAATGTGCTAGATGGAACCCAACAGAGAGGAGGATGTTCACTGCTGCTTGTGAGACCACCACTGTCGAAGGTCATCGACATGGTAAGTGTTTCAAGAAACACGACTAGGACAGTGTTATTGTGCTTTTTAACTCCATCTCCTATCATAATTGGAGCAAACAACAACTTCGCAACCATTGCGATGCAATGCATCGAGACTACAAACTTCTCACCGAGCTGTTAGCTTGTACCGGGGTCAAATACAACCCATCAGCGGGTCATATTGTAGCATTCGAGGAATGGTGGACCCGAAAAATTGAGGTACGAAGTTGCAAATCAAATGCCATAGTACGTAAATAATGACTGATTCACTTGCATTTGTAATATTGTGTAACCGGCTAAATCAAACCCTATTTATGTAAACAACTTGTATTTAGATAAAGCCAGAGGGGTTGTTTCAATCTTTGATTTAAGTTGGGACTTGCTCTTTCGAAGCTGTGCTTTCTAGAACTGGGTCATATTATTTATAATGTGGGATTATGTAGTATATTGATGAGTTTTTGGTGTTTTCCATATATAAGTTTACCTCTTATATTTACTTGCTTCAAAAAGCTGTGAGAAGGTGGAAGTGATTGATTCAGTAAATTAGCTGCTTGAGATGCTGAACTTTATAATGCTCATACCTGCTCCTAGACTCATTTTATTTCTTGTTGTGATCTATGTTAAGTCCCCTAGAATTGTTGAAGTGAGAAATGGGCATAAGTATGTTATTACAATTTGATAATAATTTCTAGGACTAAAAGTGAAAGTTGTTTGTAGCTTGCACCGGGGGACCTAATTTCCTTAAGTGTAGTAAGGTTAAATATGCTTATAACCTCGCTTTATTATTTCTAGTTAACTTGTAAGGAATATCTCATTATTATTCCGTCTTGGAGCTTTTACAGTCAATTTGTGTCAAGAAAATGCATATATTTAGCTCAAGTCTTTCTTTTCTGTTCACAAAGGGATTTAACTTCCATAGGTATTGTCCATAAGTTGTACAATAATATAACATAGAAAGTATTGTGTTGAATCTTCAACTGTAATCATACTATCCCCTATAATAAATTGTGTTGAAACTACGAATTTGTGAATCGCATATCATTTGGAACAAGGAATAATGATATGTGAAGTTTCTAGGTTAGTAACACAAATTTGTGCTTATGTCAAAAAAAGTTCTTCTTGTTATCGGGCTTCGACGCAGAGGAAGAAGTCGATGATGATGAGTTTTTTAAACTTGGATGACGTGACGACGTGGGTTACGTATTGTAGAATCGCATACAATTGCAAACAACGGCATCGTATTCGAAGATTTTCTTTTTCCAAAAATGGTCACATATTTATGAAGGAAGAAATGGAAGAAAACAGGCATATGTGCTATCAAGTGTTCCGATTGTACCCATAACTATTGTGACATTTTGCACATATTTTTATTGACGAATATGGCTTATGAGTAGCCAACAGGGAAATATCTACGAGCAAGTTGGAATGTTCTTGTGCATATTAGCACATGGGAAGGGATACCAACAGTGACAACGATATTCAATCATTTGTTGCAAACAATATGTGACTACTTCAAAGAGGTTCTTTGTGTCGTCGTTGCGTTATCGGCACGTCTCATACAATCGAGTCTGAACTATAACGAAGGTGAAGAGACCTACAGGCCGGACCCGAATAAGCATCCTTCGTTTCAGGATTACATTGGTGCTATTGATGGAACGCATGTGAAAGTTGTGCTACCGTGTCACGAGCGTGTGAATTTTATAGGTTGAAAAGGAGTACCAATGCAAAATGTGTTGACTGCATGTGATTTTAATTTATGTTTCACGTTTGTACTTGCTGGACCACCAAGAATACGCACGACTCTCGAATACTAGCTCGTGTTATATACATTCAAGAAATACACTCTCCGCTACCAGTGTCGGTTAAGTATAATTTGGTTGACTCCGATTTTGCTCATCGATTGGAATATATGGCCCCATATAAAGACTCAGATATATTGTACCATTTTCAAAAGTTATGCGATGAAAGAATAGGTCGCCTTCGTTTTTCGAATGCTCGTGAGAGGTTTAACTACAGACACCTTTCGTCCAAAAACGTATTTGAACGTGACTTTAGTGTGTGGAAGAAAAGATGTCAAATCTTTGACCATATGCCTAGCTATTCGTTTTCAACACAAGTTGCAATTGTCGTTGCAACGATGGGTTTTCATAGCTTTTTAGATCGTTCTGAATTTGTGGACGAGATGTTTATAAGAGTAGAGATAGATGATGATGCATCGGAGGTAGAGTTACCTAACACTGAAGATAAAATGCATGCCGAAATGAATGTATCTGAAATGCAGCGAAGTGAGTGGGACAAATTTCGCGATTATATAGCACACAACAATGACGATATAGTGTTTTAGGAACATGACATTTGGCACATGTCTAGTGTTCTACGAATATACAAAAATAAATTGATATATATGTTAACGTTAATATTTTTCAATTTGTATGGTGAAATTCCTTTCGTGAAATGATTATTTCCAGAATTTTCAAATTCGACTGGCTGTTCGAATCTACATGTTTGGAAGTAAAAAATTTGTTCGAGTAAATTGCTTTTCGTTTTGAAGCCCATCTAAAGCCATACGTAGCTCCGAGATGTACACGTCATTGAAGTTTCCAAAATTTGCTTTCATGTGATTTTAAATGGGTCAGCCTTTCACGTGTTGAAAAGCACTTTATTTATTTCAATGATTCTCACATCAAAAGAGGAGAAAAGGGCAAAAATGTAAAATTGTAAAAAATCCCATTTGAAATGAAAAGATGTCACATGTAGCAATCCCACCATGATTTGATGTGAGAATGCATTTTCGAAGAAACAATGGGGATCAAACAGGGTGTTATTTGAAAATTAAATAGATAATTTAATATTCATTGTCACGTATATATATTCTCGAGTAATGCTATTCACCCTCATTGGAATTACAAACACAGTTAGATGACGTTAATGTGACATTAAATGATAGGTGAAATTAAATAAGTCATTTAATTTCACCTTTCATTTAACATATCATTTAGAGTCACCTAGACTGTGTTTATAACCTCACTAATAATGAATAATATTATTTTATATTCTCTGATATTAATTTTACATTAACACACATTAAAATATTATTTTTACAATATTTATAAAGAATTTCACAATAACGTGCAATGCATAGAAAAGAGACTAAAGAGTTAATAAAAGCCGTATTGTTTTCTCCCAACATTGAAAGCATCAAGCTATTAATCGGTTTGACCTTCATTAAATAGCATCCAACTATTTAATTTTTTCTCTAGTTTTTTAACTACACATTTTTCAACAAATCATTATTACAAAATTTATTTATCTGAAGCAAGCTCGTGTGGAAGTGATTATTTAGAACGTGTTTGGTTAAAAAGTATGGTATAATGCAAAGTTGAAAATGAGTGAAAAAAAAATGATGTTATTTACTTTTCCTCTATTTTACACTTATGTTCGCAATTTTTTTGTTGTATTTTAATATCAACCTTATTTTAATTATAATATCTTGTTCTTGATGACGATAAAAAATCAGTTACGATGGAATAAAAAGACTTATTTATCTTTTATATTTTTATACAAGTAAGATAAACAATAAATATATTAATTCGACAAAATATTTTTTCTTTGATTGAAAGTTAAAAATAAAAACTTCACAAAATATTGAAGATATTTACAAATATGAGCAAAAGTTTTCTTGCAGCTAAAATGTGGATGTAGATTACAAAAATTGTGGCGTGACAACGTTTTCAAAGATCTGCACAAGTGGCCCTTTTGGAACAAAATACCCCTAAATACAAAATCAAATTCCAAGTAAATCCTTAGATTGAAAAATCCTAAGGTAATTAGCACAATATCCTGAGATTTGCCTGTTTTGTTGAATATCTATCTATCCTTTAATTTTGATGCAAAATCCCTCAAGATGGCCTTAACTTTGCGAATTGTTTTCAGAATACAATATATTTTTTTGCGTAATACAATTTTTCTTCCATTTTCTCAATAAAGTTTTGTGAAATGACGAATTTACCATCCGCTCATATAAAATCCAAAAAAAAAAAAAAAGTAATTATAGTCGTAGTTCCTAGGCCCGGGCAAAAAAACCGACCAAACTGATTAAACTGAACCGACTCAAGTTGGTTTGGTTGCACAAATCGGTTCTAATCGGTTAATGTAAAACCACAAAAATGATGGGTTGGGTCGGTTATGGGTTAAGGCCCCAACCCAACAGTTAACCGACCCAACCCAACCCAATTTTATGTATATATAATTTATTTATTTTATTTTTTTTAGAGTTCCCAATTTTTAAAGGTTTGTTTAGAGTTTCCAATTTTTAAAGGTTTGTTTAGAGTTTCCAATTTTTAGTATACTACATTTATGAGATTAAAGCCTTACCTAAAAATTAAATAAATCAAAAGTAAATACCTATTATTATTAAAAAAAAAAAAAATACGTTCAATAATCTTTTAAGTACTGCATGATTTAGGTCTTTCAATTTTTTTGATTTATGGTGTAAAATGGGTGCAATATCTAATTTGTTACTTCGAGCAAAATTGTATGTTAATAATATGCTATGAATTTGCTTTATTTACATCTTACATGTTATGGATTTGTGTTAAAATAAATGATGGGAACAATACATTTATTAGACATTTACTTTACATCATTTCAAAAATAAAAAATCAAGTTTCAAAATTCAAAAGTCAGGTTTTTTAATTTTTTTTATTTAACAAATAATGAATTATCAAATCAATTTATTATTACATATTTAATTATAATATTATATAATTACCCCACCCCACCTTCACAACCCCTATTGCTTCGGGGACTATTCCGGCTATCGTTCCGATGACAACTCTTCTACGGCGACNTTTATTATTACATATTTAATTATAATATTATATAATTACCCCACCCCACCTTCACAACCCCTATTGCTTCGGGGACTATTCCGGCTATCGTTCCGATGACAACTCTTCTACGGCGACTGCTCCGACGACTATTACGACTACCGTTCCGCCACTACTTTATTCCGACGACTGCTCCGATTCCGACAAATGTTCTAACTCCGACGAATATGCTAAGGTCACATATCTATACAATTTGGTCACAATTCAAAAAAATTTAGGTCACGATTCAAAATTTTGATAGGTCATAATTTGTTATTCAGTCACAACTTAAAAATTTAAAAGTCACAATTTGTTCATCGGTCACATATCACAAAAAAATATAAGTCACATTACTTATTTTATGGTCACAAACATCACATTAATTGAACATAATTTATATTTATGTCACAATTTATCAAATTATTGGTCGCAGATTACTAATTTTCAGGTCACACGTCGTCATGTATTTGTTACATTTTATCTAATTCATTGGTCACATATTGTTTATTGGTCGCCAATCAACCAAATTATTGGTCACAAACAACTAAATCATTTGTGACCACCACTGCCTCTACTACCATCGACACACGCACCGCCAACACAACATCTTTTGATGCCTTACTTAGTTTGTCTCTTCTGACTTTGTCCCATCTTCATTACATCTACAAATTTTAACATTGCCCTCTCCAATGTGAT